>VOQK01043278.1:9156-22439 GCA_015052645.1 Benitochromis conjunctus | reverse complement strand
GAAATTTTGCTTCTTAGCTTAGATTAACATATTTAACATATTTTACACTGACAGAAAGTGGAGTTTCACTCATCTGGCCCACTTAAGAGTAAACTGGGCTGTATGTGGCCCTTGATGTACAATGAGTTTGACGTCCCTGGTTGAGACAGTGTGTAACCTAAAGTAAATTTACCTCTAAATGCACAAATGTTGTTGCACATCGAGTTGATATTGGTAGCACCGCCTCCATCCTTTAACCAGCAACAAGCTTCTTGGTTGTGCTCACAGTGACACGCTAGCTAAAAGCTAACAGTGAGGGCTTCAGAAATGTAGCACTACATCATTCTCCTCCTCCACAGGTCTCATCATCAGTGTTATGCAGCGGTACGGCTGCTTCATAATGTTGAGTTCCCAGGTAAATAATGAAATACTGGCATAATGTGACTGCCATCCTCTCAGCTGTGTTCCTAGTCCACCTCACTGGCAGAACTGTAGGATTGGATGATTTAACAATACAGCAAAGCCTATTAGACAACATAGAACGAAAACAAACAAACAAAAAATCACGCACAAGGATCTCAAAACTTCTTAAATCCACAAATATCTTTATTAAAGCTCAAGAGAATACATGACATTACTGAGAGGGAACTGCACTCCAAAACAAAAATGCATATCTTGCGGTGGGCAGGCCTCTCAGCTGAAATACAAACAATGCAGATCTCTAGAGGCGTGCTTGGAAGATCACTAAATGCAGATGGAGGCCTTTGCTCCGCTCATAGAAGGGCCAACAGAGACAGTCCCCGCGCTACATTTGTGTTGCCGTGTGTATCAATGGTTGCGAAATGTGGTGTGTTTGCCCTGGTGGGAGTGATTGTGGGTCTGGGTGAGGGGAAGACATGTTTACACAGATGAGTGAGTCTGTATTCTGAGTGAGGCCTGTTGATGCAGGTGTTTGCTAGTTTGGGTGCTGATGTCTTCCAGCATGTCCTTTGTGTAACGGAGGCTGTGTGCTGATGATGAGTGAGAAGTATATTCTGTATGTGCTTCTAAAGTACTGTGGCCTGTTTGTAACTATGCAGCAACGCTTACTCTGCAGGCTTACTGACATGTCAGGAATGAGTTATTTAATCATTTGTGTGTGTGTGTGTGAGACTGCGTTGAGTGTTTTTGACTTGTCATAAGTGGTGAGTTTTCCTTTATGTTCTGGAAATTTCAGGGTGTGTAAATGTGTGTTATGTGAGCACAGAACTGCCTTTCAGTGAACAGTCACAGTCACCTTTTTAAAGGTTTTGGCTGATCTTTGATACTTTTTCCTTAAGTTCTGTTTTTTAAACCTGTGAAGCAGTTGTGTGCACATGTCTGTGTGTGTGTGTTTTTGTAACACTCATTGTCCACCACAAGAGGCTGCACCATTGCCCTTTGTTCTAAGCAGTGCTAAAGGCACTTCATAGTGAGTGTTATGTTCATCAAGCACTCTCAACAAAAGGTATATGTATTGTATGTTAGCAAGATAAATTATATAAGACACCATGTGCAGTGTTTGTACTCAGGTTACAAATGTATTGTATATTGCTCTGAGTCGGTACGGATGTAAACAGTAGATAGTGTTTAGTGTTTCTGCTTTTCCCACCACCTCACAAGATGTCACAGTATTTCTTATTGTAGTTTATATTTCCTGATATGGAAGATAGCTTGTTGTCTCATGATGGAGGTAGATTACACTTCTCCCTCCTATGTGTGAGAAAAGCCAGAATAATTGTATTTTTTTAAATATGAGGTGGGGTTGCATCGGTGATGGCTAGATGAATATAACAAAGACTCTGGAAAGAGAAAGTTTTTTTTAAGCTGTTTTTATAGATAAACACATAAATAAACTCAAAATGCATGCAGTTTAATTCTGGCCCAAAAGGTAGAACACCAACAACAACAAGCAAAATTATTCAAGCAAAACCTTATTTCCCATTTAAACATGTGAGAGAAACTAGACTAGACCACACGTCACACTTATATCACCAGAACTGGTTTCTCTCTTGCCTCTTCCTGTCTTCTCCATATTTATTTCTATGTTTATTTTCACACTAATGTGATTTGTAATCAGTGTTGCACCATATAAAAACTTTTATGCATTAGCAGAATAATTATGTGTTTATGTGTCAAATTGTATGTTTTTTTTTAATTAAAGGGCTAAAACATCCTTAATCAGTCACCTTGATACTATTCTGGTTCTAGGTGGTGGTTGGACAGACCCAGAACTGGCTGACTTTGAGCTGCTGGTGATCATGAGCGCCACGGTCGAGCCAACCTCCGCCACATGCCAGGTTCGAACATCCTACCTTCCCGATGAGATCCTCTGGGGCTACGAGTTCCCCCCTGTTGTGTCCCTGTCCCCGTCTGGAAAATACGTGGCTGATTTTGCCTTTTTTGACAAAGTGGCAAAAACCAAAACTCCACCCCTTTTCAAGCAGGCCCTGCCACCAGACGCGCAGTCGCAGGGGTCCCGTCAACGGAAGGGCAAGGAAGACGGAACGGACTTGGAAAAGATGAGACTGGAGGAGAGCTACAGGGGGGAGGAGAGGGGCCGCGAGAGAGGGCGTATTCGGGAGAGCAGCCCGCTGAGTGTACGAATTAGTAATGTGTGAAAAGGAGTGAAAGAAGAGGTTCTGAAAGTTGATGTGAAACCGAGATCAGGCAAAGATAGGAACAAAGAAGAAGCGACCGCATTCTCATGAAGAAGCCTAAACAGCCAACGCATGGGTTATTCTAAACTACGTGGCAGGAAACTGAACACCTGGGTGTTAAGACTGTGCATGAAAACCAGACACACATTCTCTAACCACAAGGCTGTATACCAGAACAAACAAAGAAGACATTTACAGCCTTTCAGAGTTCTACAGCATACTAAAGGATTTTCTAAAGTAGTCACAGAGTAGTTTTATCATCATCATATTATTTCTGTCAGTGAATTAGTGTCTACACTGTATTTGTGAGATGTGAGCCCTGTACTTCAAAGCAAGTTCAATGTACCCTGAGTATATTGAGCATAAGTGTGAATTAACAGACTCAATATCAAAGCTCTATCGTTAAGACGGGAGAATCTTAAGGTCATCGGAGGAAAAAGAGAGACAATATTTAAAGAAAACTTTCGATCCTCCTACTGTCTGAGCAGAAGTCTGCGGCATCTTCCAGAAATGGTGACGCTATTTTTGGAGAACTGATTGGTCAGCAAGTTTGATTTGCAGCGCCAGAAATTAAAAAGAAGTTATGCATTACACATTACTTTTGTTCAAAGTACATTAAGCAGTACATTACTTAATTGCCAAAGCTGATATCGCAACAAAGCATGTGATAGACACGCCGGTCCACATTGTCTATTTCACGCTTTACCTCTCCAAAGCGTGAAATGTACATGCATGCAGAAGTTGGATTACCAGCAGAGGGAGATAATACATTTAAAGTCAGTAGTGAGCAAAAAACATATGACGTACATTCCAGGGTCCTTAATCACCAGAAATGATTATTCTAGGCGGCTAACATGTATTTGCATGTGAATGTGTTAATAATGTCTGTTTAAATACTGTTCTGTGATCATTTTCATGTTGGATTTAAACATTTTTCCCTCTTCTGCTACATGCATGTCCACTTAACGCTTTGGAGCGGTAAAGCATTAAATGGACACTGTGGACTGGCATGTCTATTACACGCTTTGCTGTGATAATGGGTTGAACCGCCGGAGAAAGTGATTTGTTATACTACTTAGATTACTTTCCCGTTACCCCATGAAATGACCTGAAAAGCGTTGTCTCATAATTACCCTTTAACGATATAAGCCTATAAATATAAGACAAACACATTCATTTAGTTTTTCCATATAAAAACAAAGCAGATGAAAAATGAAAACCAGCACAAAGAGACTTCAAAGCGATCGCCACACTGTAGAAACATGAACAGGTAGAAACAGAGGCTGACTGCTCAGGGGTTTGCTACCTGTTGAAGTTCAGGGTCTGGCTGCTGGGCTGGGGTCGGCTTCACTCAGCTTCATCATCACTCTGGGTTCTTGACTAGCTTAGTGTTAGCATGCTGCCCGTGCAGATGGTTGTAAAGAGCTGCAGTTGTTACTAGCATAATGCAGCTGTTTCTTTCCCAGAAGGTGTTTGCACTTTACCGTCACTTTTTTGCAGTATAAGTAACTTCCATATTTCTACTCCTGTAACACTATAGACTGCTCCACCGTTTTCTTCCTCCAGCACACGAACTAAAACCAGAAGAAGAAAACACTTTTATTCCATGTTTTTTTTTTCTCCTTTGGGTCCACCTCCCTTACATTTGTAATGAAAGCAACAACATAAATATACATACAACAAATCTGAACCGTAATGCAATTACTGAATTTATTACAGTAATGCGTTACTGAAAAATGTAACAACACTGGATACAGCCCTGTAAGAAATGAACCACCTACATCGTACAGAAAATCCAGGATTAACCTTAAAGTTACCTGGATAAGATGAAATCTTGCTTTGTAGCACAGACCTCAGGGCAGCCGATAAAAAGCAATCTGTAATAGAAATCATCAAAGTTAAGGATTATTTAAGATATTTTAAAACATTTTATCTAAGAAAAAAAATGCTGAGGCAATTCTGGCTTGAGAGTAGTTTTGCAGTGAAGCTGAAGGTTGGATGTGTTGATCACTGATTCACGGTACTATTTTTGCATTTTTGTAAAAAAAAAAAAAAATACCTGCAACAGGTAATGAAAACTGGAACTGTAGTATTTTTAATGAAGGATTTTAAAGGGCATGTACTACGTGAAAAATGAGCTCTTTCATCCGGACGTCTCGTCATGTTCGTTTAAGTACACATGATTAGTAATGTTACTAAAAGCACTTTAACTTAAACAAAAAGTGAACTTAACTTAAACAAAAACTGAACTAACTGTAATACTTAACGCACTGTATTAATACGATTTGAACCGTGTGGTTTGGAGTTTTTGAGTGCGAGCGGGTTCTTTTACACCTTCAAACTGTTGTCGAGTGAGTGTGATAATACTTTCTGTATGCGGATGTTAAATGTGAACGGTTGTAAACATTCTGTACAGTATGCCTTGTGTAGTCCCGCTGAAGTCTTCAATTGCTGTGCTTTTAAAATAATCTTTTAATGCTGTTGTGTCATAATGACAAGTTAGCCTGAGATAACAAAGGCTGTTTTCTTGTGGTAACGACTTACGTATTTTGTTATTTCAAGAAAAAACTGGTTGTTTACTCTTTGTTTATTAGAGAACATGAGCTTCAGGCAAACTACGTGAGGACATTTTTTTTGGCTGCCTTCAATTAAATTGTCTAAATTGTTGCCGGTGTGTTATTTATTTTTGTAAAGATCTATTTTTCTCTTGGTTCTCTGTCGGGAATCACGACGCCACTTTTCATGTATCGTTTATGCATGAAGGCGACTCGTCATGAAATAAATTTAATAAAGATACATGAATGGGTTTATCCTGTCAAACAGAAAGTAACATGGCTGTGTGTGTTTATCCTTGCACTCAGATAAACAACGGTGTTATTTTCACACATGATGGTGAATCATTTTTGCGGCTTTGTGGTGCAACAGGAACACCAGATAGCAGCGGCTTGTGTTTTTCCACTCTTTTATCATTGCTCATATTCCTATGAGTGGAAATTATGTTAAGCTTTACGACTGGTTTACAAGTGTTGAAGCGATTTTTTCTGATATAGACGAGTGAATAAAAGTCCCTCCAAATTAAATAAATAAAACAATTCACCACCACAGCCTTTCTTCTGTACACTTCTGTACAGTATGTATAAATATTTTATCTATATTCTTTGTTTCTGTCTGTTTTGACATCTTGTGCAAAGCTTTGTGTTACTGTACCACATTAATTGCCGTCCATGCACAATGTTGTTCTTTGCTAAAACGGCCTTTCTGCTCACTTTTTTCATATAGTGGTGAAACTGTGCGGATTCTGCAGCACATGTCTGATTGGCTGCTCTATAGCAAAACGGGATTACTTTCTTTCTCTGTATAAGAAAACAGCAACAGAAGCATTAACCATTCAAATTATGACAAATGTTTAAGGCGACTCACTGACTTTGACACATAAAGTTCAGATATTTAAGGAACCCAGTATTGTAAACAATAAATGCAATAACATAGTTTTAGCAAGAAAATCCTTTATTTTGTATTTTTTCCCCCACATTGAATGACCTAGCAGAGTACAAATAAAATACTACTACGGATTCCTTCGCTGGTGAGGAATTGCCAATGAAAAATATTCAGAATAAGTGAAAACACTTCAGTCCGTGCCTCTGATTAGAGGCTTCCTGTGTAAACTGTCTATGTATATGGCTCACTTGTAATACTGGAAGTTCATTGATCTAACTCCTAATACACTTTAAAGTGTCTCTTTTAATAAAAAATGTATTATTTGCAACATCCACAAGTCTCTGAGTGTGTGTATAGACAAAAGTATTCCTCCTTGAAACATCTGCAGAAAGGACCAAAACAAAACCCTGATGACTTAAATCATACTTTGTGCTTTTATAACAACCTGTGATGAACATCCAGCCTACAACCGCCCTGATCACACCACACATGAATTTCTGCAAGATGAATTATCTTGAAGCACCAATAGCTCATGCTCCATTAATGAATGATAGGGCCATTACTACTGTGTCTGTACACAAAACAAGTATAAATCTGGACCACATTCATGTTGCACAAAAGTATTCAAAGTGCAAAACTAATAAAAATCACGATGCTAAAAATGTATCTTCAGCTTTAGGCTAAACTGCTTCACCACAAATACAATATTACTGCCAAATTTAGCTGTTCAGTCAGTTCAAATATTCATTTTATGTTTGCTAACAATCAGCTTTTGCTAGACTTTGGCTTCCATGTTCCTTGACCCCTTTACTTCCACCTGTCCCTTTGAACTATCAGGAGCCGTGAGTAGTGATATTTGCACGTCCTTTTTATTTTATGGCTGTGAAGTGAAGCGAACTTGTAGTTTTAGGCCACGACTCAGGCAACAAGGGTTTTATTTTCAGAATGTTTGAGCCTGAGTGTGTGTGGACCCACCACAGTGTTTAATTATCCTGTTTCATTTGACATTAGTAACCGTAGTGATTGTAACAGTAGTGAACACCACTTTATCGGTGCTACATATTAATTTACCACTAAACTCAAGTGATTTTATTGTTATTCTATTTTACTGGAAATTACTAACTAAAGTGAAACTGTGGCATTTCAAATGATATGATTTTCTTGTGGCTTATTTATACATTTCATATTTTGGGTTATGAGCATCAACAAGGGAATATCAAAAGTAAACTAAACCGTAGAGACCCAGGCCTCACACGTACATGAGGTGGGTGTTACGCTTGCTAGTTTTCAAAGGGGCCTGAACGCCAGCATGTGAACGTGGACTGAAGCACAGACCAAACACAGAGACAGCAGATGGATTTCTCACAAGCTTTATTACAAAAACTAAAGTTAACTTGGAACATGAGGGAGATATACGTGGTGACGTGGCATAACTGTAAACAGAGGCGAACGTAGTTAGAGGTAAGTGAGGGAGGCTGAATCAGAGGACAATGGTGATTACAGGGTTTGAGTGGCTTACTTGGGCATGAGGCTCTGAGGGGAGAGGTGATGGTCCGGGGGGGCGACTAGGAAGGTGAGTAAGTGACACTGTTTCCGATCTTAATTCCTTGAGTTTCCAGAGAGATGGTGGCTGGAGGGCAGGCAGGTGTGTGTGGTGGAGAGATCATTCCTGGGTGGTGGAGCACTGAGCGGAGGTAGCGTGAATCTTGTTGTAGAGACCAGTGTCCAGAGAATGCGTATGATTTGAGTGATGGCTTGAAGAGAATACTATGGCCTAAAAAAACAAGATTTTCTTTTATTAGCAGCATTAAGTGGTCAGACAACATTTATTTGAATGCTAAAGTCCCTGACAAAAAAGAAGCAGAAACTGTTCTGGAAAAGTGTTGAATCTGGCTCAGTGTTTATGCTCTAGTGTCATCAGGTAAAAATCCCTGTTAGCTCATTAAAAGTGCTTATCAGGCTCCTTTGCAATGTGAATTTCCTTATACTAGTGCATCATATCTGTTGCTGAAAACAAACTGTAACACCTGTACAGACCTTTTTGTGGCTTGATATACTCCTTCATACTTGTGTTGCTAAAATTGGATATCCTGGTTAATGCGCGGTGCAAACTGCAGCGCTTTGACTCTGTCGATTTTAAAGCCCCAATCAGCCAATAACACAATCAAACAATTTTCTCCTGTGGTTATCAGCAACAAAAGCTGCGTTTTGTCTCCTGACTCCACATCTGGCCTGTCATACAGCGATATGTGACAGAGTAGGTCTGCTACAGAATACATGGCTTATTTTAATAGAGCGATTCAAATCAATCCAATGTCATTCAGATATGCACAAAGCAGAACAAAAACGTATACACGACCACGCAGGAGAAAAATAAATAGGAAACAGAGTAGAGCAGGACACAGCATTGAAGGACACAACAAGACAGACAATAAATACACACCAGCTAATGAAGCGAGAGGAAACAGGTGGGAGTAGAGCTAGAACAAATAAGGTTTAACGGAAGTGAAACTAGATACAAAGTGCAAGAGACGAAAGACCAAAGTAAAACAGAAAGCACCAGACGATAGACTTGCACATTAACACTTGACACAGAGACGAACAATAAAACATAGAGACAAGTACGTGAAAGGGCCAAACATGGAGATGAGAATGGGACAAAATGGACACAAAAGGGAACTAGAAGCATAGATTACAAGCATAAAACTATATTCACAGGACTAAATAATATAGAGTTTGAACAAATCCAAAAGAATTACAAACCACAAAAACTCAAACCGCTGACCGTGACACCTACTGTGGTCATCTTTTCATTTCATCTGCTCCTTTTAGGGATTGTGACAGCAGATCATCTGCCTCCACCTCACGTTAACAAACTGCATGTCCTCCTTCACTACATCCTTAAACTCCTTTGCCCAGTATGTCCACCATGCCTCCTCTGCACATGTCCGAACCATTTCAGCCTTGTCTCCAAACTGCTCAGCTTGAGCTGTTCCTCAGATGTACTCATCTCTAATCTTATCCATTCTGGTCACTCACAATTAAAATCTGGACATCTCCAGCACTACCTCCTGCCACTGTTTGCAAACTGTACATCACAGCAGCTCTCACTACCATCATCATCTTCACCTCTCTTGTGGACTGTCCATTACTCTGGATGGGGTCAAACATCCAAAGTAATGGACAGACAGACTTTTATTCCATCTTGCTTCTAATGACTTTCATTCCTTTTCTCTCCAGGGCATACCTCCACCTCTCCAGGCTCTCTTCCACATGCTCTCTACTCTCACTGCAGTTGTTCTCATCCAATGTCCTGCACCACACTCACATATTTCACTGCCACTCATTACTTCCTCATGCAGTACCACAGTTACACTCTTTGCACCCTAACACATGCTTTCTCATTTCCTCAAAGACTTTCCTTCTGACCTTTCTTATCTCCATCAACATCTCAAAGCAAACATCACATCTGTAGTGCTTTTTCTCAGCATGAAGCCAAACTGCTGCTCACTGCTCATCACCTTATCCATATCATTATTGGAGTTCATCAACTTTATCCCTTTGTAGTTACTACAGCTCTGCACATGAACCTTGTTCTTAAAAATCTGTACTAATAAACTTTCTCTCCATTCCTCAGGCATCCTCTCACTCACCAAGATTATGCTGGAAAAAATGGTTATAATAACTTACCATAGCATAGACAGTATTTACCACAATAATTTGGTACTACAGTAGTGAAGACACTTTTGTCTCTTATCTTATATTAGCCTGGTTCTTCTCTCTCCTTTATAGTGCACTTTAGTCGTAACGATTATTTAAAAAAAATATGTATTCAGTACAGAATGTAAAATGTATAAAATCATAAGTTTCAGATGCCAAATAAATGTTACCAGCATCTGATAATAGATCAATTCCTTCAATGTGAAAACCTGCTCCTTCCTGCACTAACCATAGCGTAAAATGTATCTGTGCTAGCGTACTAACAACCACACACACATTTGCACACAGACTGTATACAAAAACCACACATACAGATGCATCTGTTTCCTTCACACCATTGCTCTCATTTAATATCCCTTGGTCTCATGTTGTTTAACCTTAAATATTAGGATTTATTTGCAACAGGCCATACACACACACACACACACACACAAACCTACCCTAATATCTTCATCACCTCTTGTATTTTAATCATAGCAATTAACAGAAACAACTAGATCATCATTAATTAATCGAAGCGTAGTTTAGCTGCATTTGGCGGATTTCTTTTTTTCTTTCTCTGAAGCAGCAGATGATGTATCGCTTCCTGGGCTTTGAAGCGTTTCTTTTCCTATCTGCCACCTGCCATATTTGCTGCATTCATAGCTGGCTACACCAGAGAAACCATGCACAGCAGATTTCCTGTTTATGAATTCCACTTTTCTGACTTTCAGATGAATTTGTGCGGATTAAAAATGATTCTGCTTCTGAGTTTTTGGATTGTTACAGGTAAGGTGAATGAAAACGTTTTTGTTCTTTGCACAACTAATGCCAAACTTCACCTGATATTTATTTATCAAATCAATTTTTTAAGATATGTATCAGAGTTTTCATAAGGAAAATGACTGTCACTGTAAAGAATGAATCAAAGATTAATAAGTGAAATTAAATGTAAAAATAATTACTGTGACATTAAAAAAAACATACACCTACTTCAATATATGTATTGTATTTATGGTGTGATTTTAAGCTGTAATAATGTGTTTTAAGACTCTTGCTGCACTGTTTCCACTTAGGACTCATGGCAGAGGACCCAACAGCGACATATTATCAACTGAAAAACAGCTCAGTGTGTCTGAATGTTAGGAAACCGCCACCATATAAACGTGGTGACTGGAAATTTAACAACATATTTATTGCTGATGAAACAGAAATCAATCCACATTACAAAGACAGAGTGGTTTATAGTGCTGGAACCCTCTCCTTGTGCATCAATAACCTGGCTGATAAAGACGCTGGCATATATGATGTCTCATACCGCTGTAACCTTACTTCAGTGTTAGAGAAACATCAAGTCATTGTTCAAGGTAAGTTATAAGCACAACTTTGTCTGTGCATGAATCTATTTACATAATATATATTTCTGGATTAGTAGCATTTGTCCTACAGTCAGCTTTTAAATTTCCTTGTGACTGAAGGGAAAACACAATCTGTTGTTGTCTTTAACCAAAACATCGTTTATAGCGTACAAATTTAAAATCGCCTAGTTCATTGTCAGTTGTCTTTTTGCATTAAATCATTAATTTATCTGCTTGGCTCGATTTCACAGATGTGGTTCCCAGACCTGTCATTAAAATGTCAAAGCTTAGCTCCAACCAGTCTGCTGGACCCTGCAGGATCACAGTCAACTGCTCCATTCAGAACGACTGGCTTTGGTGTGTTTGTGATGAAGACCGCTGCAGAACATCCCAGAAATCATTGAGCGAGGTCAACATCACCGTCTTCACTGAGAACAGAGCTGTGGTCTGCCGTGGCAGCAACCATGTTAGCACAAATAAAGCTTCTGAAAACTTAACACTGTGTAAGTATTACATATTAATTTTACATAACATGCTGTTGACTTCATTTGACGTTAAATAAAACGCAGTATTGTCTTCCACCTTTCTTGGTCTTTCCCCTGTTGTTTAAATATGTACATTGTTTTTTATTATTATAAAATTATTTGATTTTTTGTGTCTGAAAAGAAACCTTTTTAAATTGCTCATTAAAATTGTGTTTTTGTGTCCGCAGGTTTCAATAACTCAAATCCTGATAATAGAGAGAAAACGCAACCCCCTACATCAATGAGAGCTTTTGCATTTATTATTGTTTGTGTTTTACTCCCCCTCGTCTTCATAGCATTTTCTTTCTTTTTAGTTAAAAAATTATTTTCAACAAAATGGAAATCGTACCAGGTAAGCTGCATTCACTAACAGACACTTATATCTGTTTATATTTGATATTATATATTATTTCTGGTACGTGGTTTTCATAATGGGACTGAATATTTGACTTCATTATTTACAGGCTCAAGCAAATACTATACGCTCAATACAAAGCCAGCCCATTAGTACACTGCCATCATCTCAGTCTAGAGCCTCTACTGGGTCTTCCTCCAGTGATGCTGACCCTGCTTATGAGAACGCAGACGTCCTTCAGTACAGCCAGAGCAGCAGCCCAAGACAGGAAATGATCTCTATGGAAAGCCACACAGTAGATACCATCTACTGTGTTCCAGGAGCGAAAGCCTCTTCTGCTGTCAACAACACGCAAAATACTTCAGCGACTGCTACAGTGGAGGAGGCACAACAATGCCCGACACAGGTCGATACAGTTTACAGCGTGTTGCAGAAGCCAAAAAATCTGAATGTATAGCACCACCCAGAGGTCAAACAGGACTTTTGAACAGTGGGGGAAAAAAAAACAGCAGAACAGAAACAGTAGAAAGAAACTGAACATTTAATATATCTGACAAGTATCAATACGACCACGAGTATTATTTACCTGATAATATTTTATGACCTCAGTTTTTTAGGGTTTGGAAAACATTTTTTTCTCCCAGTTTCTCCTCTGCTTCAGAAACTCTCAGACATTTAACATTCCTGTTGACTAATCCTAACTGTTATTAGAATGAGGGAATTTCCTAAGAGCTAATATGCTTTATGATTCAGCTTTAAGAGAAAATCTTAGAAACTCATCATTGTAATTTTCTTCCTAATAATATTAGCCATAGGAGAGACACTCTTTGAGCTGGCGAGCTTTAAAGCCTGACTTAAACATATTATTATGATTTCTTTTAGAAGTGTTTTTTTATTCTTTTGAATTTTTAAAATTGCAGTTTAATGCGTCTGTCATTATGAAGCTCCAGGGATGTGTTTACTGAAGATGATGATGGATTATTTTGACAGCGGATCAGTTACCGTGTAAAGTGGTTGCTATTAAATGCTTTGATGAATTTATGTTTTGCTACAAAAATAACCATTTTTTTAATGATGACCCTGAGAGCTCAATGCACTCAACATTGTATCGACACAGTCAAAATTTAGCTTCTTCTGAGTTTGCATTATCATATTATTTATATCTCATCCTGTTATTATCCTAAAATATTTATATTCTATGACGAAAGGGACTGCTGACCTCTACATGATGTAAACTGCAGTGCTGGGAACT
>VOQK01043277.1:0-11153 GCA_015052645.1 Benitochromis conjunctus | reverse complement strand
TGTCTTTGCTCTGTCTCTCCACCAGATGACAGACAAGTACTTCAATATTTTAACAATATTCTAAAAAGACACTTTTCATGTACTTAAAGGCCTCAAAAAGCTTCGGTTATTAATTAAATGTTGTGTTTTTTTATGTTAATTTTTCCCAATTTATATAGTGACTAATATATTTCTCTACAGCCGTTTTTTTTTCTTCTCCCCATACAAGCAAATCTGTGTATATTTATGTGAGGGGGGGGGTATCGGAGGCACAAATGTGATCTTAAGGCAAAATGATCAAACACTGTGTGAAAGACTGTGTGTAAGTGCAAGTAACAAGCAGTGATATACTGTCATAGTGCCACTGCAACCTCTGAGTCACCAAATAACAGTCAGGGTATTCACTTCCTGTCCCAGGACAAGTACCAGATAGTCTTTGGAGAGATCCATTATGGCTTAGTTTCGGTTTGGTAGAGAGCATACAGAACAAGGGGTTCATCGCATTTTCAATCGAGCAGCAAAGGATGTGCAACCATCCTGAGAAGTGTGAAAATAACAGTTACAGTAAGTCCAGCAGGGCCCACACACGGAGAAACACAGTCACCAGAATAGTTACATATAAAAATGGAAAAAGGCATCCATTTACATACCAATAAACTGCCTGCCTGTTTCAGGAAATATGAAAAGGTGGAAGAAGTTCAATTCCCTTCAGGTCAGAAAAAAAACAAAACTGCTCCAACAAACTGATTTTTAAATCACAATCTAACATATTTTTGGTTACATGGGTGAATCTGGGAGGATGTGCCAATTAGTTAAAAGAAATATAGCTGCACATACTGTATCAAAAACATAACACCCTATTAGAAAAGTCACATGCTAACAATCTAGCTAATAATGCATCAGATCAGGAGTAGGCAAACTGCTATGTTCTGATGTACATAAATATACTATCACACACACACAGTTAATACACTTTATCATAAAGGGGTGTACATGAGGTAAGGTTTTTGGGTCCGTGTTGAGATCGTGTTGAGGTGGAAACCATTCACTAAAGGTCTGAGTGAATAATTGAGATGTGAGTCAGAGAATTCTAGACAACTACCGCATCTTTGGAGCTGAGGATGTATAGGGAGGCATGCTGTGATGGCATGTGTGGGTGTGTGTGCAAGGCTAAAGTGACGAGGAGAGCAAGGCACTGTTCCCTGCTGGAAAAAGTGTAGAGCCCCGTGTGCTGTTTAATATCGGATTTATAAAAAAAAAAAAAAAAGTTTACGAAACACCTGTGCGGCACGTGTCCACGTGGGAAGATCAGTATGGCAGTATACTTGATGCAGTCCTACAGTCCAGTGAAGAGTCCTTATTACTGAGGGTGAGGACAGTTGAGCAGGGACGCACAGGAGGAAACAGGGGGGGAGGGGTATTGGAGTCCAGCCCCTGTAGTCTATGGCAAAGTTAACAGGAAGCTCTCTTAAAAGTCTCAGTCTTTTCCCAGAAGGCTGCTGATGAGCTCCAGGCCCCAGCAAGATGGCTCCCCAGGAGGGTTAGAAAGACCACAGAGGGGAGGACCACAGAGGGCAGAGGAGAAGATGTGAAATTCTGAATTTAAAGATGAGGGAAGCTGGGAGGTGGGAGTCTTTTCTACCCTGGGTGACGAGCCAAGTCTGGGCCTTGGTGGCATCGCTCATCATCTGGCAGCAGATTGAGACTGTGCAGCCATGATAATGTGAGAGGGTCCGCTCTCAGCTCTCTGCTGCTGGCCCATTCCTGCCAGCACTGACATGGCCATAGCCTCAGCTGCTGCCCTTGAGCTCAGGCCGTTTTGCCCCGTAGAAGGGCTGGGCGCCAAAGAGCTGTGCTGAATCACCGGGGCAGGGGAACCTGTAGGCTCTGACGTGTCTTTCATGCTCTCTTCTGCAGCTACACAGAAAAATAAAAAGGCAACAAAAGTAGAGATATTTATCTTGTTTACCTTGAGCACATTCCACAGTTTTCATTGCTGAAAATCTTTGGACATTATGTTAATTTTTATTCAAGTGAAAATCACGCTATATTCAGTAACTTTATCCCATCCAAAATCTAGGAAATGCACCCAAAATAAATTATAAATAAAACTTAAAGTACTGGAACAAAGATTTTGCTACTTAATTATAGTTCTTGTTTTATTATTTTAATGTCAGCATCAGCACTTAGCAATATCATGAATGAATCTAAACTGCAAATGTTGCTTTTTTTTATCTTTCTCTATTAATAATTTTTAGACACATTACCATCCACTGTGGCCGTTGCCATAACAAACTGAACCCTAATTATTTCAACAAAATTACTTTGTGGGCACTGAAGAAAACTAAGGCTCATGTTAAGATACTAAAGCCACAGCAGCATGGCTACATTGTAAGAGAGCTACACAACAAAGCAGTGTGTTTCGATTAAAATGTGAGAGCGACTTTGAGGTTCCAATTTCATTTTAGCTCTTTATGCTTTGCGCAATACATCAACTATATTTCCACATATCTAAGACATGCAATTCAGACTCAAGTTTCCTCTAACTTTAAATAGCACCGTGTGAATAAGAGGGCATAGCTGTACAGGGCTCACCTAAGTAGGCAGTCTTCTTTTGTAAGGTGGTTACAGGACAGTCCTTGTGGGCCAGCAGCAGCTGCTTTAAATGAGCCACCTCATTACGCAACAGAGACACTTCATTCTGAGAGGATGGAAAAATCAGACTGATTAGTACTACAATACTTCATTTCAGAAATTACATTACACTTCCCAAACCAATGAGAAAAAAAGTAGTAATGCTTGGTTATGTAATTTAAAATACAGACTTCCCATATTTTTCTTCCCTAATGGATTTTCTGGTAGAAAAAAAATAATGTCGAAATGGTTTTGCTTCCACTGCAGAGCAGTGTACATTTCCCACAAGGCGCAAGGTGTAAATATAACCTAAAATTTCCATCTGACAAAATTAAGTTGTGAAACAACATGTAGTGGTTTCCATCATTTCAAATCTATCAGCCATGTTCATTTGTAAAACATTTACTCAATACGAATGCAAACTCATTTTCTTATCTGGAATCCACCTCTCAAACTTTTACAAGTAGTTAGAAGCCCCATCACCAGCATCCACCCACTCACCGACAGTGAGACGTTCAAAGAGCTGAGCTCCTCAGCTTTCTTCTCTAGGGAGCTGACCCACAGTTTGCGTTTCTGTCTGCAGCGGGATGCTGCCGCCCGGTTCCTCTCGAGGAAACGCTGCCTTCGTTCATCGGGGTCATCGTCTGTCATCCGTCGTCGACGCCCACCTGTAGGCTGTGCTGGAGATACCTGGAGGGAGAGGCAGGGTAAAGGTCAGAAGGAAATGCACAGACAGACGAGATGAGTGGAAGAAAGACGAGAAAAGGGAAGTATGAGTCACAGTTTCATTTTAGCCAGCACACACCAGAGTCATCTCGGCACAACAAGAACATCCCCAATTTTCTGTTAACTAAAACAGGTGTTGTGATATATAATAAACAAAGTTTAGATGACTCAGATGTGATCGTCTTTAATACAAGTTTAAAGCATGTTTTATATGGGTGTAAAAACCATGTCACAGTCAGGAATTTATACTTAACATAGAATACCTGAGGTTGTGCAGGTGATGGTGCGTCTGGCTGCTGGACAAGCAGCTGACTCTGTTCTGCCTTCTGAGGTACCATCGGGCTGCTGCCCATGGCCATGATCCCCATACCCTGTCCTGACGGGCTTTGCAGCGCAGCCTTCAGACGCTACAGAACAACAGTCAAATAAGCAACATCAATAACAGCAACAGGAATTTAAAAAATAATAATAATAACAATGAAAAACTTCATTCTAACTTTGTCGAAATCGAAAAGAAGTCAAAGAAAGAATGTTTGAATCAGTCCCAACAGCATTTCACTGTGCCGGGTCTACATTAGCTGATTCACAGTTTGCAATAACAACCTGGACAAGACCTTAGTTACCAATCTTTGTCATGCCTTAAAGTTGTTGATCACACTTAAAGATAACTTGTGTGGTGAAAGTTAATTTATCCCTACTGGAGAAGCCTGATTCTCTCTGATCATTTACAGATGTGCTCTCTCTGAACTGTTTCCAGCAACAGATTCATGTGACCTCCTTCATTCAGCTCTCGAGGCTTTATATGTTCCTGTGGCAGTTTTTGGATCATGTTGCTGGATTTTGATCATGTTCGATTTAAATAGTTAATAATCAAGCTCACAGTGATGATTAAAAAAAGAAATGACTGCAGCCCTGAAGGTACACAAGCGGTCAAATGTTACAGCAACCTCTTGACAATGATCATATTGTATTAGGAGAGCCATGAACAGAAAAAATCTGTACATCAGTCCAAAACACAAACAAAAAAAACCTAACCCCAAATAAAAACAAAAAAACAAACATAAAAATAGTCTTTAATTACACCGATGATCATCTTCTTACGACTGAAGGAGTGAGGAGCTAGGGGAAAAAGAGGAATGTGCTAAAGGGGATGCTTTGTATGTTTTAAATACCATAAACAATGACTGCACTCTCTCAGTTTAATCTGGAACATAACTGCAAGGTGGAAACTGTGCATGAAGCTCTGTGTGTGCATTGCACACACATTGAGTGCAAATTGTGTTGTCAGGTGAAAGGGTTACATAAACAAGTAACCACAGTAAAAAGATCATATGATGAAGGACCTAAGCCTGTGCAGCGGAAGGCTGGAGGGTGAAGATGGAGACAAAAAGAACAGATAAATAGATAAAAATAGAGAGCTAATCTAGTGCTGACCATTTTGGCCTCTGAGTGGATGCTGTAGCCAGAGGGGGAGTTGGAGCCGCTGCTGCTGCCTCCCAGAGGAGGACCGGGGATCCCAGGAATGTTGGGTACCATGCACATGGGTCGAGCCAGCTAGAGATCAAATATGATACACAAATGCATGGGTTAAAACTAAACCAACTTCTAAGTTATAAAGTTATGTTACAACATACTTAGACTGTTAGTCTGCCTTACATTAATGACAGAAGGCATCTGAACTGGACCAGGCAGCACAGGCACTGCCTGACCAGAAGGAAGCATCATCATAGGGTAATGGCTCGTCGGTGAACTGGACAGAGAGCAGAGGACCAATAAGAACAGGAGATTCACTAGTGTTTCTCAATTAATTTTAAATTATGCTTTTTAAGAGATAGAACATGCAGTCCATTACTTAATGATAAGAAAATATTTCATAGATTCATGAACTGAACTGTCAAATATAAATATATTTGAATGCAAACACCGGTTGAACCGGTTTAATGCTTTTTCACATTTTACATGTCCAAAACAAGATAAAAAGTTAAGACTTATGTTACTACTTCCTTCGAAGACTTGAGTGTAACAAACAAGGGATTTTTACCCTCTGCAGCTATTTTTCACAAACGTGTGAAATTGTCAACTGTTGTCTGAAACACCGTGCAGCGCCCGTAACAGTGCCTAACTTGAGTGATGCAACAGTAAATATAAACATTACTTTATCATATTTTATTATTTCTAATTGTTATAGATCCCATGCATATAATATTGCTGCAGACATAAAGAAGAATCATGTTACAGACTCGTGGCCTGAGTTTTGTGCAGCATGTTGCAGGCTGTAGTTGCTGTACAATAATTGACATCTTACATATCTTTGGGCTTTTATGCAACAAATGAATGTCCATAAATGAGAAGCATTTTGATAAGTTATACTCAATTATAAAATGCATGATTTAGAATGCAAATAAACTGATATTCTGTAAACTTTCTCTTATTAGCGTGTAGTTGTTTTCAGTGAAATGTTACGAATTTGATGAGAACCATGATCATCCATGATCATTTCCATTATCCCAAGATAACGTCCAAATTGCTGCTGTGTTACTTAACATATAGACATATGTTAATGAAAATAAAGAAATTGTGTTTACAGGGGAAAACTGCAACAACTGGTATTTGTAATACTTATTTTGTAGTGTCTATAACAAGAAAAACTAATTCAATAGTTCCCTTTAAAGCTGTATTTCTTTTTTATTAATCATAAATACTTTGCAAAACTTTACATCCTATTTCACAAGATGCAAACTGGCACAATTTTTTGTCAGTAGAGCGCAGCTTTTGGTTGTTTTTGACTGTGGCTGACCCGTCGGGACCACAAAAAAAAAAAAGAAAAAGAAAAAAGAACATGATGGCATCTTTGATATGAAAGGTTCACTTGCAAGAACATGAGATGTTGTCACATTGTTTGCAAAACATGTTTTTTAAGCTAGACAAGCATTAATTATAAGTTGCAGATTAAGCTTAAAGAGGTTAGAAAAGGCCGACCAAAGCATTTGGAACTTGACTCACCCCAAAGTACGATTTGAGGGAGGAGCCTGTGTGATGACGGAGGTGGGTGATGGCATGGTGGGCTGAAGAGCATCAAAGCCCAAATGTAGAGGGAGGGAACCTGGACGCACAATAGTCGGGGTAGGGGCTGAATTCCTGGGTGGTGTGTCCTACAAGATTAAAACAAAAAATACAATAAATTAGGCTTTTATATCACACATCATTTGTACCCCCAAACAAATTTGAATTACTCGCAACATCACTTAGAGATGCACACCTCTTCTCTACACACTTATACAATCCCCTTATTAAGTTTTCTTGTACCTTTCCTTTAATTAGAGGCTCCCTGTTACTGTCCGACTTCCCAGATGTGGATTCGGGGCTGCATGGTGGTGAAGAGTCGACTTCTACAGGTGCCTCCTGTTTCACCTTCACTTCTGATGGCGTCTGCAGGCTCATGTCCAAAGCCACAGAGTTGGGAGCAGGGAGCTGAAAAATGAGTTACAGATAAAGAGAATAAGTTTACACTACGTATAGACCAAAGTATATTAAAAAAAGAGAAAAAAAAAGGAAGTGGGCATTCATCACATAAACTAAACAGCCACAACCCCACCTCTGAAACACATATGAAGTGCAATAAAACACTGAACAGTTTAAAAAGAAATAACTGCAATAACTGAAATGCTAATGATACACGGACTGTGTGCAAGGCAAGAATTTCAAGTTTGTAATTTTTTTTTTACTGAATTAATACTTGAGATAAGAAAGAAGGAAGTAAAATGTCATTTTTTCACTCATGTCAAGTCTCTGTAGAAAATTTCTTTGGTTACTGTACACTGTAATGCAAACGGTCATGCACAAGCGCAGAGATAAAAGGAGATAAAATCATCAACCACAAGTGTTGCTTACAGAGTTCTTGGCCCTCTTCTCATCGTCATCTTGCTCAAAGGAACTGGCCAGCTCATTGAACAGGCCAACCTCCTCACAGTTCTTTAGGAAACGAGTGGGAGTAGGTGTCTGGTCTAGGAAAATGTAATGAGCAGATATAGCTATTCAAAGTAACAACACCACAGTTAGTTCACACTTACACTGAATATAAAACCCCATGTGATATCTAGTGTTGGACCACACTGACATTAGGGTAAATATTGTTCATCTGAATGCTGGGGAAGGACATTTAAAAACACAGTGAAGATGAACGTCTGTCTCACACGGACGAGAGTACCTGCAATAATGACCGAATCCGTCCTGGCTGGTCCGAATTTCAGCGTCATCTCATGTTTGTGTTTGTGTACTGCCAAGTGGTCCTCGTTGGTAAACCTCTGGAAAAGTGAACAAGAGGAAAGAGATCATTATATGAATTAGCCAACAAGCAATGGCAACTGCGTTCTGAAGAAACATCCTTTATATTGTATTGCTAAAATCAGCGACGGATAATCTTTTGTGGCCAACACATGCAGTCTATGGAGCACACACTATGTGACGAAAAGGTGAAAATGTCAACAACTTGATAGAGAAGTATATATAAATAAAAATAAAGGAAGAGAAAAACAAACATATCGACAGAACTGACCACAATAGCTGCACGTGTAACTTGGTGTTGTCCAATGAATTAGTGTGTAAAACACATGGACTCTATGAACTGTGAAGCTGTAACGATAAAAGAAAGTCTGAATTCTGTTACTTCCTTTTGGGTGCTTGCAACGTAAGCTACAAGAGGCCTGGCGTTAGCTCAAATCGACCACACAGAGGACAGCATTAACAGCCATACTCGGAGACATGGAACTTCTTTTGAGAAGTGGTGAGATGATTCATTCAAGAGACGTAGGAGGAATAATCTTGGCTCTGGCACCAACCTATTCACCATTCACTGAGGCCTATTTTAGGGCGCTGTGTTGCAGTTGCGAGTTCAGTCGTGAGAGTGAAGTGGAAACACAGTCAAGTGTCGGGGGGCTTATTTTTAGCCCGACCAGGAGCATCACCAATACATGTCTCATTCCTCTGAACAAGGCTGCTAGGTCTTGTGGAGAAAAACTATCTCCAACTAATCTCCATGTATGAGAAAATGGCAGCTAGGATTACTCCTCCCCATGCAATAAATACTGGGCATCATATAATAGGGGGGCTGCTGTTGTTGTTGTTTTTGTTGTTGTTAACTTGGTAAAAGGAAAATCCTGACCAAAGCCAGGAATCAATCATCCTTGTTCTATAATGGGCATGATTCAGACTTTCCCAGTAGACAACTGTTGCATTTAAACGGGCAGCTTTAAAACAGTATTTGGACATAAAGGATGTTTCATATCTGCACGTACAATAATTAGCAGCAAATCGCAATTAATAAAAGGCCAGCAAATGTATAAACATATAATGAAGGTGCTGGCAAGTGGAAACCACCAAATCAAATGCCTTGTCAGTACTATAGTGGAAATTTAATTGTTGCCCATTTGTATTTGCATTTAAACGCATTACTTGCTTGTTAAGATAACACCATAGCCTGTCTATCAATATTTTTATATTACTCCTCTTTTAATTGCTGTAGCATGTGAGCTGGACCACTTGTGGTAAGAACCCTGCAGAGCACTAAACTGAGATTTCATTTTTTGTTGTTTTGGTCTAAAAAAAAACAAAAAAAATAACCCTCATCTCTGGTTACCAAAGATCTGACGGTGTGGCTTCATCACAAACTGCAGAAACACTTCATTTAGCTTGTTAACAAAGTGGATTCATTATCAGCTACAGAGCCACATTTTTCTCTCAGGAGTGGACAGAGATGAAAACCGAGCCAAAAGAAAGTGATATTAGAGTTAAGTGATCACACACGACTCCAAAAGAAATCTGTAATCTTAACCAGTGAGAAGTGGTCACATGTGTACCATTACTACTTTATTCAGGGATGTTATTTCAATTTCACCAGTTTTTGGGTTTTTTTATTTTTTTTATTTCGCTGATGCCTTTGACTTGTGTGTGTAAAGCGAGTGCATCGGATATCCCCGTGTTGGTGATCATAACGCTTTAAAGCCAACTGTATCATATTTGATATACAGTTTGTGAGACTTCTAAAAATTAAAGCTAGTACATGCAAATGAATATATATATTTTTTATTTCATCAGAAAGTTCAATAAACTCTCCATTTTCAAAAAAATGTCTGGCAATTATTTCATGGTTCAGGCTTTAGATCAGGATCAGTACTGCAGCTGACTAATCATGTTGTTGTGATATCATAGATTTGCAATGTGGGGGAAAAAAGACAAATGTTCGTCTCTTTGGTTATATAAAATTCTGTTCTGGAACAAATGGTAAGAATTTCAAGTGTTTTCTTTATTTATTCATCCAATAGAATAAATATATGATCATTAGCCAAATTCTTAATGCTATTCCAGCATTATTATCATGATATAGAAACACCAACACAGTGATATCAGATAGTGTGTGTAAAGTGACTCTGTGTTTCTTGAAAGGTGTTAAATAAATGTGATTTCTTTTCTTCTTATTTTTTTGTTTTGCATTTTTTCTGCCCTTTGACATAAATTCAACTTTAAAAAAAAAAGAAAGAAAAAAAGAAAAAAAGAAGAAAACTGTTTGTTTACAACCTTGTATGCGTTCTCCAAAGTGAGGTGGCATTGTGATACTGACAACATACCCAAACATCTAACACCACTCTACCATCCCAAACCTGTTTATACAACAGTTTGGCTCTAAAACAATGCACTGAGAGTGACACAGCTGCAGACCAGCACTGTCATCCACATCACTTTGCCTCTTTAGGTCTCTGTTGCTTAAGCAGTAAAATAAATTAATAATAAAACCAATGAAATATGCAGAGTATTTACATCACAAAAGCATGTAAAGAAAGAAAAAGGAAGCATCCCTAGATGTCTGCGATGTTCTGAAAAGAAAATTACCAAACAACAACTCATCACTTATTTATCGACTATGCATGTTCAGCTGCTTTACATGACTGCTGTTCAAACCACAATCCCATTCTTCTGATCAGAGCATGGAAGAAGTCCCAAGAATCCCAAATGTTGCGTAAACCCATAAACACTTTCTTCCTTCAGATTCCCAGGAGGCATTTCACTACTAGCTCTAAGGATATCACACCCAAACGAACACGGCATCAGACATGATGATTTCCCGTATTGAATAATCATGAGTCTAAGAACAGACTCCTTTTTAATTTCTTCTTCTTCTATGATATCAAGCCAAACCTCATCGAAACACCACGTAACAGGCATGTGAGTGCACTACTGGAACTCAGCTGAGTCACTGCCTCGGCTCAAACCTGTGTCTGCAGGCGCTTAGAAGTCAGCAGTGACAGGTTGAAACAATAACGGTGCTCTGATTACTCACTGGAGCTTCCACTGAGTCATTGCAAAAGGAGACAGAATTGTCTCACAAAACAGCATGGTAGCATGAATGTCATCAGTGTGATATTAATTATAAGTGTTGCATAAATATGTCAGTTTACGCTTGCAGTAAGAAGATATCTTTTCAGGGTTGTTGTATATAACTCTACATTAAAACCAGTGTGTTTTCAAGAAGAATGTCCATTTATGTTTTGGTTTTGTATAGTTTTCTTTAAATACTGTGACGTACAGTACTGACCTTTGGTGAGCAATTACAAAAGGCAAAAAATTACTACCACACATCATGAACGTAGCTGAGAGCAGGACAAGAAAAGAGAGCGCTCACCTGTCCACATCCAGGAGCATTGCACACGAAAGGTCGGTCGTCCCCCATTTTTGCAAAGAGCTTGCAATGTAACTGTGGCAGAGGAGAAGAAGAGAACATTGTTGCAGCTTTTTTTTTTTTTTTTTTGGTGTGTATTCGT
>VOQK01043275.1:22947-33149 GCA_015052645.1 Benitochromis conjunctus | reverse complement strand
CTTTGCAAGGGAAGGAAATGGTGAAGCTTACAAAGCTCAGACAATGCCAGCGATGGTCCAAGAGCTATCGTAACAGCCATTACTCCAGAGATGAAATAATGAGGATGAGTGTTGAAGTATGGGAAATATAGCTGACTTAATTCGGTGAACGATTAACAATTGCAAATAGGGATGACAAACCAGTAGCAGTGACAAGACATTTGACTTGTGAAACATGCCTAGGACAGTAGCATGGCATGCATGTATCATATTCCGCCTTTCAACTCTCAATCATTTTTGGGTGCTTGACTTTTTTTTCCCTGGGGCTTGTTGACTGCTGTGGATTGGACAGGTGGCATAGCATGGCAAAGAGCTGGCTGCTTACCAGCCAATAAAAATAGCTGTGGTCTCCATGATGTCACCGGTGAGTAAATCATAGTTCCCAAGAGTAGAAAGAGAGAGACATAAAATGATTAAATTGACGCTAATCTCTGTTTTAAGAGAGTTTGCATGTTTGCACGGCTCTTTATTTCTTGTTGTTTTTTGAGTGGTTTGTGTCAGTCTCTGCATGTATTCTTTACGATTTTTGTCACGTCTGCATGTTCAGATTCATGTGTATACACTGAGAAGGATGTTAAAGCGAGCACAAGGAAAGACCGCTGCATTACTAATGCCTACCACCGGCAACACTGCCATCTTGAGCCAGTCACACTGGCTGCAGTTGCCAGAAAGGGTGTACAAACTAAAGCCGGAGTCTGATCTCACTCCCATACCTGGCATTCTAAAGCCACAACACCATGCTGCTGATGAGGAACCTGATCGGTCGTAAATCTTCCCTGTTTGACCATGTGACACGCCAAATTTGTGATTCTGCCCTCTGTCCACCCTCCGCATCTCTTTCCCCCCACCCCCTTGCCACCAGCATTGCCCTTCTAACTGCAGGCCTTGCTGGCACTCTGAAGCAGGAATGTCAGGCAGGAAGGTGACAATCCCACACGCCCAGATGAGAGGTTCTGTGTGCATCTTTCTTGTGTCTGTATGTTTTCTTTTGGCTTTACTGTATATCTGTGTGTGCTTTTAGGCAAATTTGTAAATTTGTAATTTTGTGTGCCTCATTCCGGTGACCCATGCAGTTATGTGGCGGCAAAATTGTCTCAGCAACAGGATGTCAGGAATGTAGCACTCGTCAGGCTCTCTGAGGATGCTGTTAATTCACATTCTACCCATTTTATAAGGTTAGCTTTCAATACAGTGGGAATTGAGTATATTTAGCTAGGGAGCATTGTGCCTGTTGTATGATTGAATTCCAGCAACAGTGAAATTTTATTTTCTGTCAGTGTATCACAGCTCTGTTTAATAAATATATTCGAAAACAGCCTTTTCTATTATCTATCTCCTACTTCTAAACAACCAGTGATTTTGCATATTTAAGAGCACTGATTCTAAAAACAAACCAAAACATTATTGCTGATTTCTTTTCAAATCAAACCTTGGTTTTAAATGTATGAAAGCATTTTTCCCAGCCCTCAACAGCACTGGTATTACTGCCTGGTTGCTTGCAACCATGTAACCATTGTAAATCAGTGCTGGAAGGAGCAACAGCTGACAAATGAGCTGCCTGATTGTGTTATTACCTGAATGAATATCATGAAATACTCACTTGGGGCGTGGTAGTTGTCAGAATTCTGAATAATATGATGATGATTATTTGAGGTATTTTCTAAATTATTTTGTAAATATTTAAAGAAACATAGGAAAATTGCTGTAAACACTGACTTGTAATGTGCAACTTAAGACCAATGGTTAAAAATCACAAATGATGTCTTATGTCTATTTGAACAGAATGCACAATTAATGCTTTCAACCATAATAAATTGCTGTTATGACAGACTGAAAAAACGTTTAGGCGACAGAATGCTCTCTTTGAACTGTTAGACTTTTTTAAATGGTACGCTCCTGAACCCGTAGACTTCCTGAAATAAAATACATTCAATGTTCACCTTAAAGACCGCTGTGGAAAATGGAGATCATTGTCAAATGCATGTGATTTCTACTGAAATGGTAAATTCGTGTATGTTTCTTAACTTTCTTTAAGTAACTTTTAGATTCAAATTCGGGAAACTTGGGCCCCGGTGGTCTGCGGAGACAAAGCGGCGGTTGTTTGACGAAGAAAATAGCTGCACACTTGCACATTCTATCACAGAGGATTTATCACCAACATTTGTGTAGAAGGTTGAATGAGCCAGACCTGTCCATATGTGGCCCTTTGTATGTATGTATGTGTGAGTGTGTGTGTGTGTGCCTGGGTGTCTGTGTTTCTGATGACACTTGGTGATGATTTTGAACAGCTGAGATGAGTTTGTGAACTGGACAACGGGGCAGCTGTACATCTCTGTCTTGGACATATGCACACGCACATACACACACACACACACACCTACGCGCACACACAGGCACACATACACACTGAAGCACATAAACAACAGTGGAATCCTGAGGGGCCGACCCTCTCGGGACCAAGCCACTCTGAGACCTTAATAAAGGACTTGTTGTTTCAGGAGGTAGGTTATATGGTTTCAGGTTCATATTGCAAGCCCCACTTTACAGACCATCACCATATGCTTACTGATCACATTTTCCTCTGTGGCATTTACATCTTAATAAACTTTATATTCCTTTTGACAGTTTAACTTCAGTGATCTTTAAAAAGGCAGTGGTACATTCACGATTATTTCTTTAATGTTCTCTGGTATTTCAGGCGGAGAGTATAAACTATTAATGGTGGTGTTGCAATTTGAATAGTGGTCTAAATAAAACCTGGTTGCCATTACTACCTCAGCTGGCCTGCAAATCTCAGCCAATGACAGACTTTGCCTGGTCAGACCTCTTTTAACAGGGGCGGGGCTTAAATGTGCTGAGGGGTCACAAGGAGTGATGTAACCTGTGTTTATTTTCAGCCTATACACGTAAATGTAGACACCACCAAACACATTTCCCCTCAGAAACACAAACAAGATAAATTAAAGATGTGCGCACACTGTTCTTCCCATGCAAAGAGTTTGGTATGCACTATTAAATATCACTGACAAAAACAAACGAAGCAGCTGACAAAATTTTGGACTTTGGGACCAATGCCATGTTCCTGCAGGCTGACTGTCTCTCTCGCTGTCTTCCTAGTTTGGTCACTCGATGACAAATGTGCCCACATGTATGTGTGCACACACACTCAGCAGCACTCTCTTATACACGCAATCGCAAATGTGCACAGGGGTTGGCTATGGCTGGGGAAGACAGGGTGATTAAATAGAGATAAGGTGTGTGTATCACTAGGGAAGACAAGTGGGAACGGAGGGGGGAGGGGGGGAGAGAGAAAGAGTTACAGAGACACAGAGAAATTTAGTCATGGCCATTAATACTAATAGTGGCCTCCCTTCCCTTCCGTCAGCTGCAGCTGTTGATCACGCTGGTGTAACAGTGAGCTTTCTAGCATTGCATCACTCTCTTTCTCCTTGAGTCCTGTGCCATCCTGGATTACATTACCCTGCATGCACATGGATCTGGTAGCCCCTATTCCACAACTTACTGCAAGGGCAATGGACTGGAAACAGGGAAGCAGGGCTAATGCCCAAATAAGGTTATTAAAATACTTATGTGGCTTAGAAAGTGAGATTCAGTTGCGGTTTTGGGATTATATACAATGCAGTGCCGTGCATTATAGAGTATTGTGTCACACAGCTTTGCTGCGAAATAGTAATTATTAAAGGCTGATCGAAAATGAGAAAACGTACACTTTTCAGCATATCCGCTGCTATCTGAGAGCATGATTGAATAACTAGCATGCAGATAACCTGCCACCAGTTATTCACAGTATGTATGATGTATGCATAGCAAGATGTTGGTCATGTTCTGCATCTAGAGAACGCAGCAGAGGAACGATGTAACTTCCCGAGTAGCTCGTCCACTAGCATACATCAGAGACATTCCACCTCATCTGACACTCGTCCATGGAATTCTGCAAACTTTCCACACTATTCTCACAGGCATTCTGAAGTGCCTGTCAAAAAGACTGGCATGCCTAAACATCAGGCACCTGTAAACACTTAAAACAAGCAAAAGTGTTCTTCACATTGAATGGCTGTTGTTTTGAATTCAGTGCTTCTGTGGTGCTTGTGCTTGTCACTGTTTGTGTTAGTGTGTGTGAAAATATCTTTTTATTTGCACTTCTGATTGGTGATAATTTGTCACAGATTTGTGCAGAGTCCCTTTCTCCTCTGTACTGGTATGACCAGTGTATGCAACCTATAGTTGACACCTATGTGTCATTCTTGGAACCCACTAAATACTTCAGATGACTTGAGGGTTTACTTGGCAACCGATAACTGTTTTAAGACCACGGATACACTTTTGACCTGGACTGAACACAAAGTTTTTAAGTATCCAAAGTACATGGAGACGAATAAAAAGTCACTGAACCGCGTGTATCATGTGCTCATTGTTGTGTGGCCAGTTATAAAGCTCAGTGACTTCATCCAAATCTATTTGTGTAACTAGATGACATTCTATTTAACCCTTTTTTTTTCTACACCAGGATTACGATGGTCTGGAGTCATAATGATTTACTGTGTACTTTCAGCTTTTCTAGAACACACTCTTATCCACTCTTTGAATTTTATATTCACAAACATTAGCAAAACTTACGCCTATATGCTTTAAATGAACTTTGACATGATTACGGCCATCACACAGTTAATTTCAGTAGTGTGCCAAATTTGCTCGAAAGCAATCAGAAATCTGTTATAGATGTTATGTAGCGGTGCCAGTGGGGGTCTTAATGTCGGTGATGTGGGGTGTTGAGAGCTGGTAAAGGTGGGAGGGGTTGACACAGAAATGTACAGGACAGGACACCCTCATGCTTGCTCCATAAACCTCACCACATTTTGCTACCGCAGCTGTGTGGCGCACGCAAGGAAAGCGGAGAGGTGCGCTCCTCCTGGAGTGACTATGTCGAGTCTGGAACGGGCTTTCGTGCACTGATCGGCGATTAAGAAGCTAATTTCTCTCCGACATAAACGGAATGTTGTCGCTCTCTCTCTCACTAAGGTCGGTTTCAACAGAGCATTGAAGACATCGCTCATTTACCATGAGCTGTTTGGATGTTATGTACCCAGCCTATGGACATTACGCACCGTACGCACCGACTGCTCCCGCTTTTATCAGTAACTTCCAGGTAAGAAATTAGCACATGTGGAAACGTTCTTGTGATAAGTCTCATTTCAAGTATTGGAGCCTGATGTGCTAGTTAACAGATATGCTAATTTATGCAGCTTGTGCGTAAAAGCAAACAACCCGATTCAAAAAGTTATTTATTTGTTTAAGTTTGCGATTTAAGATTTGTTTATTTATTTTTTAGATTTTTTCCCCTTTATATCTGTATATGTCACACCAAGCACAGAAGTCACTCTGCACCCACTAATTAGCGCACAGCCGCTCGCACGCACACACAGATTACACATACCAGTGCTGCCTCATACAAAGAAGAGCATCATGTCAAAATGTCTCATAGTCAGCTCCAGATCTGTCCTCTGCAACACCTCTTTCAACTCTCGCCCTGTTCTTCCTCTCCCTGCCCTCTAACACCGCGCCAGGCTGCCACAGGTCTAAATAGCACTTCATCTCATTACCGGGATTTTATGGACACTCCCAACGGCCCCGAGGGGATGTCTGGGGGCCCAGGCACTGGAGGATCAACTCCTTCCTCTGCTTCATCCAGCTCTTCTTCCTCCTATACTCCTGCGGCTTCAAGGCCAGAGGAAGGTCCTAAAGAGAAACAGGAAGCTCCCGAGGCAGAGTACCTGACTTCTCGCTGTGTCCTCTTCACCTACTACCAGGGAGACATCAGCAGCGTTGTGGACGAGCACTTCTCCAGGGCCCTCAGCTCCTATATGGATGGAGAGGGCAAACGACGGGCGCCAGAACATCAGGGAACAGGTAAATTTCATTTGCATACAGAAAGATTGTTTGATTCAAATAAAGATGCACGCTTCTTCTTGTACCAGCGATACAAAGTCACAGTGCATGTTTGGTGTTCTTAAAGAAACTGAAAAAAAAATTAATTAAAAAAACCCATTTCAAGATGTATTAATAAAATCAAATTTGTGCAGCATATGAACAAGAATAAAGCAACACCAATCAATTTTACAAAATCTTTAATAAATTCCCCATTTATTCACGTGCTTACATCATGATTGTGGGTTTTCTACTTACTAAATCTTTCTCCTCCCATGTATTTAGGGAAAAACAGGTGCCATATTTGTTGAGTAGAGATATACTGCATGAGATCTTGAGGCCACACAGGCTGAACTGACAGGGACTGCAGCAGAGTGTCACACAGGTGATTTGGTCAATTGAAGGGCTCATTTGTTCAAAGAGTTGTCTCTGGAAAGGTCGGGGCATCGGGTCACGAAGGTTGGGAGCAGTTGGAAGTCAAATGGGTCTACTTTGACTCTTCCAGGCTAAAAGGTTTTTCAAAAAAAGGCACAAGAGAGTCAGCATGCATTGTTGGTTTTAGGAGTGAAAATCCCCAAATTCAGACCTAGCTATAGTCAGATTTCTAATATCTGGCTCTCACTTCTGAATATGACTCTGTGTTTGCAGTATGTTGTGGCAACTTTATCACCACGAGACGCTATGGATTTATGAGTTTATTGTGGGTTATGTTAATACCAAGTACAGACAATCCATCACTATCATCCAAAGAATCCTAAAAAAGCTCAAATTGGTTTTGTGTAAAGATGTTGCTTTCTTCTTTTTACAGTTTTAAATATGAATGCACCAAGATGTAAAGTAAAAAATAAAAGAATATTTTAAAGATGCCAGGGTTCTTTTTTACTGCCAGCTTGACGATATCCTTTGGATATCCATGTAGGGCCTAAAGCGTCCACTCACTCTGTTGCTCTGTCGGTTTTAGTCTCTTTCCTTGTTGAGTCGGACGTCTTCATTTCAGCACCAGTGCACGCTCCCTGCCTCACAACAGATGCTATGTTTATACATGACCGTAAGCGCACAGCCTCGCTGTCGTATCCCCTTCAAACGTCTCCATGGCTGCCATTCTGTCTCTTGCTCCAGCTCTTGCCCCACAATGGTTGCTCAGTCAGTTGCCCACCTGCCAGTCAGATTTATATAAGTTGCGGTCATGGTGATATGGGCAGTGGGAAACGCTGCCTCTTGGGGGGATGCATAGTGCATTTTTTTTTCATATAAATATCCCAAGGGAAAATTATACTGCTAAAAACATATAATGGCTTGCTGACATTCTGTCAAGGGCGAGGAGGGTGGGGGAGCAGAGAAAACAACAGGTGGGGGTGCAGGAGACAGAAGAGAGGGTTGGCGGGTGCTAGCACTGGGCCAGAATTGCTTTTTGAATGTGTGTGTGTGTCTGTGTGGGCTTGAGTGTGTTGTGAGACTTTCAAAAGTAGTGAGCTGACAGGAGAGTGAGAGATGTCACCACAGCAAGTGATTTAAGACCCTGTGAGTCTTGGGCTCGTTCCAGGTCAGAGCGCCTGCCTTATATAGAATTCCAGGGTATAGGGACATCGCGCTTTCTACTTTTCTCTTTAGCGCTCACTCCCCTCTGTCCGCTCGAACGTGGTTGTGTTTATTTCTGTGTCTTGTTGGGGCTAGGACGGTGTGACAGTATGATCCAATGGGGAAGATATCTGGGCCAGAGGGTGTAGCAGTCATGTGAGTGACATCTATGTTTTAGTATGTGTTGCTCCTCCTGCACAGCTCCAATCTTTCCATTTGCCTCTATAAATCAATTCAATTCACTACGCAGTTGTGCACCAGTTCATGGCTTGGCCTAAATTTGACTGTTGTGCCTCCTCCTACCCCTTCTCTCCCACCTCTTCCCTTATTAGATACCCCGTCGCCTAGCAGTAGACGAAGCTTCCCCCCATCCTTCTGGGACAGTAACTACTCCTCGCCTCAGAGTCGCTCCCACTGTGAGACCGGTGCACCTTCCTATTCCATGGACCCATACGCATCAGGGCTACACCCCAGCCTGCAGCACCCGCACGCTCATCCTCATCCACATGCCCATCCACACTCCCACGCTCACCCACCAGAAAGCTGGGGATATCCTCAGGCCCAAGCCTACGGCCCCCCACGGCCTCTCCATGAACTTTATTCACCTTCGGCTTTGGAGCCCCACTATGGGCCCCTACTTATGCCTACTGTGAGGCCACCTCATCTCCCCACCTTGCCAAGCCACTATGAAGTGAGCAAGCTGGAGCCCACTACCTCATGGCCCAGCCTGCTTCCCCCAGGAGATGTCAGCCAGACTCTGGCACTCAACATGGATGCAGGTAACCATTCAACCACGTGAGGCTTTTGGATGGTCCAGAGCAGTTTTGTGCAAGATTGAACTTTCATCCCTTTAAATTTAGCAACACAACACACCAAAGCAATCCCAACTTAAAAATATCAAATATTCACGAATAATATGCAGTCAAATCATCCTTTACACAAACACCCACACTCTGTCGCACGCTGCTGTACCAACTTTCAGCCCCTGTAATGTCCTGTATAGGAAACAAATGCACAGTTGCAAACATATATACACTCAGGAAGTTGAATAACTCAGTCACAATTATAGACACTCCCACGCATGCAGACACACACTCACAAATGCATACAACACATCATAATCATCACAGGAGCCCCGCCACCCCACAAAAACAGGATGTTTGGCACAAGTAGACTCCATGACAACCTGTGTTCTGTGTTCGCCATTGTCCTCCTCATTGTAGCCTTTTCTTTTTTTCCCCCTCAGGTCTCCAGCAGCACAAGAAAGGCAAGGAGCTCTACTGGTTCTAACGAGCCCTTCAGTCACAGTGACCAGCCATTACCAGATCCAATTAGTCCCTGGACCTACTTTGCTATTGTCGCAGCAGGTCCCTTTATCCCCCGCCCCCCCCTCCTCCATACACACTTTGCATCCCCATCTACCCACCCCCTTCACTCTGTTTCTAGCCTCCCCTGCCAGTATACAGCCTTGCTCCAGGTCGACGTGTGTGCACCATGGAGATAAAGCAGAGAGAAAGAGGGAGAGAGAGAGCGAGAGTGTCCGAACTGTCTGTAATCTGTGCTGTTGCTCTCGTTTTCTCAGCTCTTTTGGTCTCCCTCTCCTGTCACAGCACAGACCTTGGCAAGGTGTGAGCCACAGTGACCTGTTTGGACTGAGAAAGACAGGATCACAACAGACTTTTTTTTTTTGCAGAGGACAGAGAGATGGAAGGATGAATGGAGGGACAGAGGGATGAATAGCAGAGAGTAGGGATTTCCTCCAATGTCCCTGGTTATCTCTGTCTCATGCTCTGTGTTGGTACAGTGGTTTTCATTATCCACTTATCTGCATTTCACAAATGCAACATTCAGTGATAAACAAGAGCAGCAATTATGGCAGTTTAAGCTCTGTGACTGTCATCATGAGGCCTTTTGTGTTTGTTATTATATAATACTGCTCTCTGAAATAAAGTGTTTATATTTATTGGCGTTTATGTGCATTTCTAAAATATTAGGTTGGCCAGTGTTCTGAAATGTTTGTGTCAAGCTGATTGTGCTTTATATATATTTTTTTTAAAAGAGGTGATAAAGCTGACCGTACCAGATCTATCATCTATCTTATGTGCAGGATATCATCAGCCTAGTTTTTCTCACATCTATCACAATTTGTTTGCGCAGAACTATCAGATAAAACTGAACTTTCAACTTGATGCTCTTCCATTTAAGTCCTTTTGTTCTCTGTCATTCGTAGACATTTTGAATTTTGGCTTTCTAAATATTTGTGGGATTATTTTTTCCTTTTTCTTCGGTGTGCTCATATTTTTTTGTGTCCAAGAAAGTGATGTCAATAAATATTTTCATGGTTCATCGTCACATCTCGTAAATGTTTACCTCGAACGATATTGGCAACGTAACTGTAGGAGAGTAATATTTCCAGATGATAAATACTAATATTAGCCTGAAGAAATTAGGCTCCATGGGAAGACTCCAGCTCGCAGGTGACATATCTGTGATGAAGGCTTTTCGGTCTGTTTCTAATTTTGCACACTCGTTGGGTGCCCTGACATTTTCGTAGCTGTCTGATTCCCAGATACAGTAGCAGGGCCAGATGTGATCAAGGTTACGCTGTGCACCTCGTCTTATTTAAAGGGCCTTCCGTT
>VOQK01043274.1:6909-26688 GCA_015052645.1 Benitochromis conjunctus | reverse complement strand
AAAATTGTTGGAGAGGAAAAGAGCTGCGGGCCCCGTCTGGCTTTGACAACACTCCTCTTCTACATTTCCCTCTCTCCTTGGACCATATTTGGCTGCTGTGGCATGATTTTCAGTAAAACAGCTGTGGCATTTGGTGAAGAGGTTATTATGGTTTGATGCTCTTTTTCTGCACCTCTCCTTACCAAAACACAGCAGGAAGAAAAATAGATAAGAAGTCTCAAGCCCTCCTTGCCATCTCTTCTGTTTTTCTCCTCATTTTTCTCTTTTTGCCATCTCCTCTGCTTTCTGTCCATTTTTATTTCACACACTCCCCCCCCTCCTTTTCTCTTCTTTCCCTCTTTCCTCTCTCCTTCTCCATGGTTTTGTCGGGGCTGAGTGGAAGTAATTAGCCGTTGCGTAATACTGGCTATGTGCAGACAGTGAACCGGGCTTTGGCAGTGTCTCGACAGCCTTGGGTCCCCAGTGGCAATGCTAAACCAGAGAGGGAAATAATTACACATGCACATGAGAAGATCTTTGCCTTTTCACAAAATTTAAGAATTGGGATAGTGGTTATGTTATTTATTACTTCATTTTTCCCCCTTGGACCGGTGGCCAGGCTGGTAAATGTGAACCCGTTGTTTGCGGTTTGGCCAAACATGTTGGCTTTTGGAGCGCCGTGTAAAGCTGCGGTCACTGAGAGCATCACATGGAGAGGATCCTTACCAGAGTGGTTTACATGTGCAAGATTATGGCAAAGATTGATTATGCAGATTTGTGTGTGTGTGTGTGTGTGTGTTTTTAAGTTGCTTTTGTTGGAGCGAATCACTGCTCACTTGGCACATCGACGTGCTACAGATTTAATCTATTGACGCGATTGCTTAACTCCAAGAATCCATGGAAGTCCTGAGATAAATGTGTAGCTTTAACTGTCAAAGCATAATGAGATACATCATGGGGAGTGCATTGGTGGAATATCTGTAGGTCAGGTTTCGGGCAGCTTTGATCATATGCAAAACTTGGCTCTGATGGGGATGAATAATATGTAAAACCTTTGCAACAAGCTTGCAGCCTTATTCAGAGGGGGTGGAGGGTTTGAACCCAGAAAGGCTGTAAAAGCTGTTGTCAGATAAAGCAACAAGGCAATGGATGAGAATAGATACCAATATCTGTGAAATTCTTGCTCAGACAGACAAGCTTGTTTTTTTTGGTTTTGTTTTTTAATTGGTTTGAAGTCGCCTCATTCAGAGCAATCCTGAAATATTTTCCACAGAATGAAAAAAGCCTTAAAACTACTCACCTGTCAATGGTTTACATTCCAGAGATTTTTGAAGATGCTACCTGCATCTGGAAGATCTGCTTAGTTTTTTTGTGCTGCAACCATTCTTGCATAGAAAACATAGTAATGCTGTGTTACACAACAGAAAAACAGCTGCAAACGGAAACTGAGTCCACTTAGACTATTAGCCTGCGTATGTTATGACAGTCTGACAGCTGCCAAACACCCAACGCATTATTACTTTACATAGATGTCAGTTCATTAGTGCAGCAGAGGAAACATTTGGTAATTTGTTCCAGAAGTATTTTTGTACTCGCTGGATGGCCAAGCACTATGGACTTGGCAGGTTGGGACTGGATAAAAAGTATAATTGCCCTGGACCTTCACCAGTACCACTGATTGAGTTGGAATGTGGCTTTAGAGAGGGGAAGCTCATATGTCAAGCTCTGCATTCAGGTATGGGTAGGGAAGGAAATGCCAGCTAACATCATTTGAATAGATGTAATCAAATGGAACATCATGCAGCATAAACACAGGTTGTTACTGATTAAACAGGCTGTTTCTGTTTCTACATAGAGAAAAAAGTCCGTCTGTTCGACTCACGCAAACACACCCTTCCAGCGGGCAAGTCAGACAGTGGGTCAGGAGGCTAATCGGCTACTAATAACTCAGTGACTGTCTCACACACACACACTCACACACAGATAATGGATTGAAGGCAGCCCGAGGGCAGTGAGATGGATGGAGAGATGGTGAGAAGGACAAATTGCTAGATCGTGGAGATGGAGGACAGTCTAAATGTCATGTATCTCAAAGCTTCAGTTATATTTAAAGCATAAAAAGTATACGTTGACATTTGCAGTTATTGCTACTTTTTTTTACTCCACCAACGCTCTTGTCAAGGAGTTGAAAGAGGTTCATAAATTTGGCGTTTTAAATAAAATTTCATTTGTTACCCACTCTTTATTTAAAACATAGGACTCAGCAAGTCTCTCAAGTTAGTAAAAGAGATTGTAGATTCATCAGCTTACCTAACCTGACAACCTGTTAAAAGATGTAAAGGTATATTCCTTCATAGAAATTCTTTTGAAGATTCTGCTTCTTCTTTGGAGACATTTTCCAATTTTGTATCTTTTCCCATCTTGGAATAAATGTGACATTTATTGTTCCTCTTCGGTGGAACTAATGAAGAGACATTGCCAGGCAAAGGTCGGAGCAGAAGCACTGATTCAAGAACATTAATAACAGAAGCGTAAAACAGAAGGAAAACTATGGAGGAAAGGAGAAAAAGCGGTGGGTAGATGGCTGTGAAGTCCCTCGTGGTTTCAAACTGCCAGGCCCAGCTGCAGCTCACAATGCAAAGGTTCACGTTCCTGAGTGTTGATTGTGTGTACACACATTTCATCCAAGTGTGCGTTTGTATGTGTAACAGGTGTTCACAATAACATCTGGAACCTTGGCTCTGTCTGAAACGGCTCTTTATCAGATGATACGATGAGTAAGAGCAGCATCATCAGTACCGTCATGCACTGGGTCATTGGGTGCATGTGAAACTAATATGTTCCACACACAGTGCTGATGTTTGTTAGTAGTCTGTTGTACTCTGATACTCTTGATGCCTGTTTAACTTGGTTAGATGGATGAATGCACATCTAATGGGCTGATGTGTATTTACGTGTAACGTGGTGCTTGTCGTTCTGGGAAAAGCTGCCTGCATAAATGACCTTCAGAATTAATATGTGATGAAACAGGTGGATAATTGAGGCACTTTACACTGTATAAATTTGTAATTTGTAATTTACTGCCTACTATGTCTTCATGCAGTGTCACTAAGATTAAAAACACTCGGCCCCTTCAAGACAGTTAGGAGAAATTATGCATTTTACTCAACAATACTTGAATATATTTCCTTCTTGGTGTGTGTTTCTAGTACTGTTAACCGTTTGTGCATCTGTCTGTTTGGGGGCCAAGACGAAAGAGTAACAGGTTGAACTTGGTGAACGTTTGACCATCTTGTGATCTGTAGTACACAATATCATTGAAATGTGGAGATCCTTTCAAACAAGCCATACTTGTTCAATCTTTTTCTAATTGTACTGTCCTGAACTTGAACATTTAACCTGCTCTCTGAGGCCTGTAGAGTCTGAGATGTAGTTTTGGGGTTTTATGTAATTTCTCGGCATATTGCACGGTCCAACATTGGCGTAAATTTACTCAGACGTCCACTCCTGGGGTGCGCACCTGAATGCTCCAGACCACCAAACTGCCAAAACCCCTGCTTTAATGGCACCTGCTGATGAGCAATTCATCAAGTGCATTTGGTTAACAGCCGCTTACCCTCTTAATTCCTATGGAAGCAGTAAGTACGTAGTGTTTCACAGGGCTCCATAATCCTGTGAAGATTTATTTTACATGACTGTATATGACAGACATATATAAATCCACAATGAATATAAAGTGTACTATATGTCCAATGGGAGTTTGTTATGGACACTATTCAGAGTAAATTCTGTTGATATGGGGGTACTTTACATATGACTTTATAAGTACAAACTAGATCATTTGCTGATGTAAATGGCATGGAGGAATGAAGAGATAAACATCCAATGACTTGGATGGATCACTTATTGACCCGTTGATTGACTGTTAGGGTTATACCAAAAACCACAGTAACTCATCACTACATTGCTATGAGGGGTTAAGTAGCATATCTCTCGACCGCAGGCTGATCTGGTTGCTTTTGGCTTGGTGAGTGAGCGAATATGAGAACTGTATTTCTTTAAGTATAGGCTGAGGAGCCAAACAGGGCCATTGCTGTCTGTATCTGGCAGGTCCGCATGACAAAGCTAATAGCATGTTACAGCGAGAAATAGCTTTTGATGTCTTTCCTCGGGAAGGGGTTTAATAAACTTCCCACTGAGGCTGGAGGGGAACCGTAATGGCAAATAAAGAAACATAATAATACATGCTCATTTCTGAATGAGTTCACCGAGTCACTGGGTACATCTTTTACCACAATGGAGACTATTCTCAATAAATCATGCCTGGTTGATTGAGTCATTGACTGCCTGAGTGATTGACCAGGTTGCTGACTGACAGGTTTATTGACTGACTGATTGGCTGGTAGATTTCACTTGCCTGATTGGTTTCTCCCAGGCTTTTTTGGTTGGAAAAAAAAAAATGGAAGTATGGTCACTGTGTTGGGGTTTTTTTTGCAAAAATTCTCTGCCTACTCACTACTTGACTGGGTCAGTGGGGCTATTGCTCACCACATTTCAGGCTCTTTTCCTGAATGGCTGACCAGCCCCGTGACTGCTTGCCTGGGTGGTTTGTTTTAAGGTTTTAAGGTTACTTTATTTTTATACCCATAGGTAAATTTGCTTTAAGGAAAAATGATGGCATTTGGGATCCTTTCACAAAACACACACCTAATGAAACCTGACAGAACACATATTTTGTAAGTGAATCAAATCAAAAACAATTCTCAAAAAGAAGCTGAAGTTCACCCCGTAGAGGATGGGAACCATTTCAGTGAGTTCTTCTCTGTGACAGAGGTCTGACTGAACCATGCCACCAAACAAAAAGATAAAACACATTCAATAAAAGAATGATGCAACAAAGTTAAAAAAATTTCGGTCAATGTGGAAATGAGCAATCAATAAATCAATAACCATATCTTCTGTTTTAGATATGTTCAATTGGAGATAAGACTCCTCGCACCACTAAACAAAGTCATCAATGACTGGACCATGGCTAGTTTTACCCTCTTTAAGTAAGCTGACAATAACAGAGTCATCTGCATATTTAATGATGGCCCTGTTTTCATATCTGCTTGACACATGTTTGTATAGAGAATGAATAATGGGCGATAGACACACCTTTGAGGAGAACACTGGGTCAGACAGAACCCCATTTATTCTCAGTCTTTGTGACCTATCAGTTAAAAAATCTAAAATCCAGCCTACCAGGTTTTTCCTGATTTCAAACTGTTCTAAAAGTCTTTTAATTAAAATATGGGGCTTTATGTGAACTAAAAGCAGAAGAAAAATCGATGAACAGAAGTCTTGCAAAAGTCCCTTTACTCTCTACATGTTTGAAAATCAGATTAAGTAGAGTCAAAAGCGCGTCCTCCACTGCTCTATTGGGCCTATATGCAAATTGCATTGGATCCAACTCATGCTTATTCTCTTCCATTATCACATTTCTGATGATTTTTTCAAAGACTTTCATCACAACTGAGGTGAGGGCAACAGGCCTGAAGTCGCTTAGAACTTTTGGACGACTAGATTTAGGGACAGGAACCACGACAGCTTCTTTCCAAAGAGAGGGCACATGTTGTCTTTGCAAGGATTGATTAAAAATAACCTGAAATATAGGACTGAGTTCTTTAGCACACGATTTAATTAGGCGGCCACTAATGTTATCAGGACCCTGGCTCTTGTTCACATTAACTGTATGAAAGGCCTTTTGGACATCACTGAGTTCAATGATAAAGTGCTGAGTATCTTTCAATTTCTATTTCAGTTCCACAATATCCTTGCTAAAATCAGATGTCACCATCCTTAGTCCTTGTCCTCTCTTGTTTTAAGACAGTTTTATAGATGGGCACAAGATGCACACAGTTATGGTCAGCAGATCCCAGAGGAGGAAGCGGGAGGGATTTATAAGCATTCTCCACCGATCTGTAACAAAGGTCCAAGATTTTATCCCGTTTGGTAGGACAGGATACATACTGATAAAAATGTTCTCTTCCTCTTTATCACTTGTTCTGTTAGAGTCTCTCAGTATAAAATCCGGCATACATGAGGTGAGGTCCTTGCCATCACACGAGAAGTTAAGTTGTAGCAGCTCCTCGCGGGAGTAAACAATCCTCAGCTGACTCACGGCCTCACACGCGTCATGGGAAACAAGCCAGCACAGTAATAATCCAACCGCAATGAAGAAGAAAGAATCCATGACGTTATCGCACTGTTACTGGAGTATATATCACTTTGTAAAAACCATCACTTATTTAACCAAACACATGCCAACGATAAAAAAATAAACAAAAAACATAAAAACTTTGGACGCCAAGCTCTCACTTACTGCCGGTCGCTGTGGGCGCATGTCAGATCCCTGGGAGAACAGCCACTTCCTTGACTGATTGAATGGATGAGTAAAGGGTCATTGAGTGGTTGCATGAAAATAAGAACAAAACCCTCTGCTCTCGCGTTACCACAGCGTGCGGCCGGGTCTCCGGGTGCTTTATTAATCACATATAAGACTAGCAGCCTTGTTTGCTCACTGATTGCAGTGACTGAAATCTGGCAGTCTGGATGAGCTTTCTTTTTGTACTTTTGGCCAGTATACAACCAAGCAGCACAATGGCAGTCTGAGTGTCCCATCTTTGACCACTAATTTTAGTACTGTATTGACTGACTGGCTGGCCGACCTCTGTGGAATGACAGAGCTGAAAAGCTGACTAAATGACTGGTTGCCTGCACGGCTGGCAGGCTGACTCTCACACTGACTGATCATCAGCCAGAGCTGAGTTAGCGGGTGAGTCACTCTCCAGTTAAACCCGTTCACCTCAAGCGGCTTGTGGGCAAAAACTGCCTTTAGTCTGGGGACTGAAAATTTAAACATTTCACTTCTAAACAATAGGTTGAACTTGCTAAGGTGTGCGTGTGTGTGCGTGTGTGTGCACGCGCGCAGATTGCCAAACTCTAAATATGCTGGCATATGCCTCCTCCGCATTTCCTACCCAGAGATTCAGTTGGCAGTTTTTGATTTATTTAACCTTTATTTAACCAGGCTACTGTTATTAAGTGCCATTGACAAAAAACTAATTTGAAGGCTCGTCTGAAAAAGGCGATGACTAGCCGATGCTTCAGCAGGATAAAGTGTGAAGTCGAATCAGTTGATAAATGAATGCAGCTTTTCTTAAATTACAACGGGGTAAAAGCATTTCTGTGTGTGTGTGTGTGTGTGTGTTCTTGTGTGTATAAAAGCAATTTCCCAGTTCACAACACAGCATGTGTGGCATGTGTGGCTGGTGGTATTTACTGCAGGTTACCCTTAGGTTGAGTGTGGGTAGATTTTGTGTGTAGATTTTTGTGTGCGCATCATTGTTGTTCCCCACATGGATGTCATGTGTCATGTGAGTAAACCCAAGAGCATGAGTGGGAGTCTGGACTGTGTGTGTTTAGGCGCCTGCACTTGTGGGTGCATTGTGTGTGTTTGTGTGTGTGCGCGTGTGTGTGTGTGTTTGTGATACATCTGAGCTGTCCCTTGGGTATTTTTTTCAGTAAACACTGCTACATCTTGCATCTCTTGCTGCGCCTCTCTCTTCCTCACACACACAGACACACATGCAAAAGGCACTACTGCCCGTCTTTCTTAAGTTACTTATTATTAAATAATAACTTTTATAAGGAGCTCTGCTAGTATTTTATCTACCAAGTACTTTCTGGCAAATGAATAAAGGAGCAGTATATTCACATTCAGGTGGCTTTTTAGTGAGGCTCTTATCCTATGGTCGTTTGGACAGCTCAGTGTAGTGGACTGTGAGCCATTTACCTTGAGTATGACGAGTCAGAGTTATATGGCCATGGGATTAGACTGCATGGAGAGGCAATAAACTATTGGCGATTGAGACATCCGTTGGGGCTAGCCGGTTAGCAGCAGCTGAACTTTCAAAATAAAAGTGAGGGGGCTATCAACTTACAAATCAATCCTGAATGATGTTGGCAGTTAAAAAAATAGTTTCCAAATATACTTTTGAACCTGTTAGTATAGCTTTTTAAGGTGTGGTCTATATGTTGGAAACACCTTTTCTTTCTTTAAAGGGAAGGACTGCAACTTTGTTCAGATCCAGCAGTTCTTCTCTGCTATGGAAGATCAAAGTCCTCTGCCTTCTGCACTGTGGTTTCAACAACATCTGGACCATGCTGTCTTCCTTTTACCAGTCTACCATCTGCCAGCTTCACTTGACTGCGTTTGTGTGTGTGTCTGTGTGTGTTGTGTCTGTATGTTTGTCTATATTAAAAAAAGAGATGGAAAGAGAGCGAGACACATGAGATGATAGATGGATACTTAAGCTTGCCTGCTCTCTTTCTTCTGCTGATCCAGTGTGTGTGTGTGTGTGTGTGTGTGTGCACGCGCATGCTCACTTTGACTAATACTGTCACAGTTAATGTCCTTTCCTTTCTATTTGTGCGCAGTCTTCCTTTCCTCTCAGGTTGTTGCTCAAACATGTTTCAGAACGGTTTTGTAAATGTGGGTTTATTGTATTGCTTTTGTCTCTCTTTAACTCCTCTCTTTGTGTTTCTGTCCCCCGCCAGTATCCTCAGCCTGTTGTCAAGGTGAAGCCATTGACTTTAATGGTCACATTAGGGAACCTGGTCCACCCACTCTGGCCACTAAAACCTAACCGCCTCCAGGAGAGTAAACATTGTTTACTGCTTTTTTTCTCCCAGTGGAGTCCTAAAGCCCAAGCCTCAAATAAAATAATATTCATTGATTTGGATGGATGCCTGGACGGATGGATAAAAGAAAGAGAAGATAAACCAAATGGAGAGCAATAGATGTAGACATTTTCCTCCTCTGTTTTGAGCAGTAGCACAAAATTATTTCCAATAATATGAATTCATGTTTTTATCTGAAAAACAAAGACTCTGGGTGAGTGAGGGAACTCGATGAGCACGGCATAAAAGAAGCTTTGGAGGTGTTTATCTCGTAAAATGGTGCTCAAATGCTTTTGCAGTGTTTTCTTGTAGCAACATTTTTGTCCGTTCCTTAATGAACAGCCAGTCTTTTGATATCGCGCAAGTCACTAACTCCAGTAACAGAATGTCATACAGTTGTGCCTCTTCGTAAAACCACTCCATGTCTGCATGCAGGTTTTATGGTATGATAGACTATCGTAGCCTCTTGCAAGTCACAAGAATCAACCTATTCATCGTTTGGCCGATCTGCCCCCATGGGCTGTCCCATCTCTGCGATGGTTTTACCTGAGGTGAAGCGACGGTGATGAAACACGGGCCTTTCTGGAAAGCTCAGGGAATTCAGAGCAGCGCTTGCACGCATAGGTAAAACTCTAGAGTTTTGAGTTTTTGATTTCCTTTCGTCAAACTTGAGTGCAAATGTTTGTAGCTAACCTAAAGCATTAAAAAAAACCCATGACACATTACACCAGTAATGAACTAACTGCCTTTCCTCCCCTTTTCCCCTCATTTATCAACACGCATTGTAAAGGATGACCTTCTCAATAGCCTCTCACTGGCTATTTTCCCCTGCACCAAGGGTAAAACAAAAAAAGGGATGAAGTAAAAGGGAGTGAGCATTGGCGAGGGTTGTCTGCCAAATAGAAGAATGGGGACAAAAGAAAGGCAAAATGAAGGGACAGAGGCAGGGAGGAGCGAATCATCCAGAGAATGAGGGATAGAGAAACTGTGGGGAGGAAGGATGTTGATGGTGGAGGAACTGAGGGAATAAGTAAACAAACAGGTAGATGAGGCGGTTGAGTGGAGCGGTACAACAACTAGATCTGCTGGGAATGACAAAAAGCAGGAAAGAGAGAGATGGACACACAGCAGAGCTTTGCTTATGCTTTAGCAAATAACAGCAATACCCTCATCCTTCTCCTCTCTCCTTTCCCCTGTGTTGCCTGTTCGCCTGTTTCTCCGTATGTGGGTTTAATCGAAGCTTTCAGGCACAGAATTAAAGCATGTGGGAATGTATCTCAGAGGAGCAGACTTGAAGCTTTATGCCCCGCTAATGCAAAGAAGAAATTGAAACAAAGCTCTTAAGAAAGGCAGCAGGCAAAGATAGTTTTTAAGGCTTCCTAGTAATCTGAGAATGGAGTTAATAGAAAATTCCCAATTTTCTGTGCAGTGAGGTAGTGACACCACATCCCTGTTACTGTCTTTTTTTAAAGTTAGGTTAGCTTAGACTGGTCGGTACTAAAATTGGAAAATACTAAGACATGTTGACAACACTTTCCTAGACTCAAAGCACTGACTATATAAATATGGATGTAGCAAAGGTGGTTTGTAAAGTTCTGTGTTGAAGCCTTGATTTTAGGATTTTAGCTCTTTTTGTCTTTGTGATCTGTTGACAGATATTTGTAGTAAACGTATTCCAGAAAGCACAAACACCCCAGCACAGTTTTCATGAAGGGTGAATTTATCCTAAGGTTTGTATGTGTGATGGTGTAAGGCCATGCAATCACAACGTCCTAGAGATCGGTCACTGACCACATGGCCCCTAGTCACTCAGAAAAAATGTGACTGGTTGGTGAGCAACCTCATTACAATTCTTTTGGTTGGCCTGTAAACACTTGCCAAGTGAAACTGTGCAAAGTGCACTACACAACCCAGAAACTTACAGATTTTACTTTGTAGAACGTTCTATCTTTTGAGACATGTTGATTACAGCACTGAGATACAACGTTTACTTTTTACGCTCTCTGGTTCTGGTTTGCGTCACACTTTTTCGAGTTTCACTACTGCTCGGCTGGTAGTTGTGGAGTATTTGCAAACACAATTGACATCTTAAGCTAAAATTCATGTGATTCAAATGATTCATCACCGGTAGCTCTGAAGAGAACTCTGAGAGAGCGTCTGTTGTCGATGGAGACGGTGAGCAAAGTATGCAATACAGCCAGTCTGTGGGCTATTCCCGCTTGTGCTGTTGGGCCGTTGGCCAGCTGCAGAAAAGAGAAATTATAACATACAAAGAGCTGAAGTGAAACAGTGTTAAAACAATGAAAAATGTCCACTGCAGTCATCACTAGCTGTACTTTTCACACTCCTCCACTGTCGCTCCTTTCTTTGTTGTGGCTCAGTTGACGACCAGTTGGTGTTTAATGACAGCCACCGTCATCCACTTCCAGCATCCTGCTGTTGGGATTTTGAAGAACTGCACGTTTGCAGCAGATGAAAACCCCGCTCAGTACATCGCCTGTATGGAGAGCCTGCAGCTCTCAGAGTGCAGGCTTACTTATAGTGTTTACTTATGCAAACAGACAGAATCGTGGGATCATTAGTTACACATTACAGGCGACCACGGCAAGCTGCTCGCAACCGAATGAATCACGAGGACTGCCAGCAACCTCCAGAAACCACTCAATACACGTCTTTCCCCAGTGGTTGTATCATGGCCAATATGGCGGACAACTCTCGAGGAGAATAAACCTCTATAAAAACTGAAAGTGTTATTTGCACATGGAAACATGTTTGTTTTTGCTGTGACATAAGATTGTAACCAAATGTGAAACTGTCAAAAATGCAAAAAGTAAAAGTCGACACACATACAAAATTCGGTCAAGGATTTGGCTGCACCCGCGGCTTGTTTATCTGTTTTTGTTTTTTCCAAGAAGAAGCTGGTGTTTGTTTTTGTATGACTGTGCTGAGCATGTTTTTAGCAGGCACTGTTGTCTGAGGGGCTGCTGGTGGTGGTGGGCTGTTTTTGAAGTGCTGGTGGGCTTACTGGAAGTGTGTCAGACAGGGGAGGAATGCAGGAAGAGGGTGGGAGTCTGTGCGCACGTGTGTGAGATGCATGGAGACGGGGCTAGCGTAGACTCTCACTCTTAAAGTGAAGTATGTGTATTTGGACATGTCTAAATGTGTGCATGTGTGGTTGCATCCTCGAGGCTGCGTTGCTTTGACCTATTATTCCACCCCCCTTGTCTCAATTTCAAAGCCCGCAGGGGTTCCCCCGCAGTGTCTCTGGTAATAAAGCTGGGCTAAATTTATGTGTTTGATGCCTAGACACTGTGTCTTCAGTATATAAAAGTGAACACAACTATGAATTTTTGCACCCCTGAGCAAATAGATAAACAAATGCCAAAAAGTGTGTCTTAGGTTTCCATTTTTAAATAGAAAAAAAAAACAAAAACCAAAAAACGGTTAAATTGGGAATCATATTTACTGTCCCTTCAGAGTAAATTAGTCTCACAAGCACAGGAAGAAAAGGAAGCCATAAAATAACAAACACGCCACAAAAGCTGATATCATACTTGGTATGTAAACAACCTGGGCCTCCCTTGGGCCTGTTTAAATAGAGAATAAAGGACTAAAATAATGAGTGACGTGTTAATATTCATACTTTTTGAAAGCTAGTGTGATAAAACGTTCTGTCGAAGCCCCTGGCTTCATCGAGATTGCAACATCAGAGGACGAGAATCACAACAGTTACAGCATGAAAAGAATCAAAGCTTCTGCGGATTATTAGCAGATTGTTCCGCATCTTTCCTCAGTGTGGTCAGGTTGACATGTTTTTCCCTTGGGTGATCTGAGTTTTTCTCAGAATCCAAGCCAATTACTGGACGGTTCTGTGGAGCAATTCATAACAAATTACTTTCCCGTAAGCTGTTGCATACTCTCCACACACCCTCACAGCATGCTGAAAGAGAAACGTGTTGTATCCAAGTTAGAAGCCCGCTGCTCTATAATACTTTACATTTGCACTAATGTAATTCAACAAGGTGGGGCAGCTCAGTCAGTAAAAGTGGTTTTATTAATAGTACTGCTTTTGGAAACTTAAGTAGCAGCAGAAGTGCATGTTAAAATCACTGTAAACAAAATTTCGATTCACAAGGTTTCGATTCGATTCAGTTTTTATCTCAGACAGTCAGAAATATTATAATTCTGATCATTTATCAGTACTGACACTTATGAGACTTCATCAGAGGTGTAAGCATCACAGCAGATGCCTTTGTGTCAAAGTAACTGAGGATAAAACACAATTACATTCAAAAGTAGTTGAAATCCGATTGGGTGAACCATTTCAATTCAAATCAGTTTTATTTATATAGCGCCAAATCACAACAACAGTCGCCTCAAGGCGTTTTACATTGTAAGGTAGACCCTACAACAATACATACAGAGAAAAACCCAACAATCATATGACCCCCCATGAGCAAGCACTTTGGCGACAGTGGGAAGGAAAAACTCCCTTTTAACAGGAAGAAACCTCCGGCAGAACCAGGCTCAGGGAGGGGAGGCCATCTGCTGCGACCGGTTGGGGTGAAAGAAGGAAGACAGGATAAAAGACATGCTGTGGAAGAGAGCCAGAGATTAATAACAAGTATGGTTGAATGCAGGGAGATCTATTAACACATGGTGAATGAGAAAGGTGACTGAAAAGGAAAAACTCAATGCATCAAGGGGGTCCCCCAGCAGTCTGAACCTATCGCAGCATAACTAAGGGAGGATTCAGGGTCACCTGATCCAGCCCTAAATATATGCTTTAGCAAAAAGGAAAGTTTTAAGCCTAATCTTAAAAGTAGAGATAGATAGACAGAACCATCTGTCTGTAAACGTGTACCATGGGCTAATTTTAACCAGAGCCAACCAGGTTTGGTTTAACCAAACTAGTGACACTGGAAAAAATGCTTGGTAGGTAATTGAAGAAACCTTTTTTTCTCACCTAAAATAAGCCAGTGATTGCAGTGTTTTTGGCCAGTAGTTCTTCATAGGATGCCAATTACTAACTTCAAGCTGGTTAAGTCTGATTCTCTCAAGGTTATCTTGTGAATCTCACAAGGATCTAACTGCAGGTGAAAGTTGTTCACATGCACACAGTGAACACAAACAGTTGCAACACATCAGAGTTTAAGCATATTAGTTGTTTGTTAATATAGTGTGAAAAGACCCATATATGGAAAATGGGATATAGGACCATTTCAAGTCAAGGATTTAAAGCTAGAGGGATAGGATTTGGAGAAGTCCCTAGTCTGAGTTGAAATGGACTATTTTACGTCAAGCCCATGTCAGCTTGATTGCACCAATGTACTTCTTGTAAGCACCCATCCTTGCAGCTGCTAGATGCTGCTTTAAAACAATACTAGAAATTGTAATAACACATTGCACAAATTAGTTTTGACTTCTGGGAAAGAAATCTGATCTAAATTTATAAGAATAACTGAAAAAGTCTGAGACATGGCCACTGGGTGAGGCTCATACTTAATAATATTATTATACCGTCATTCAATATTTCAGAATGTATATACTGTATCATATACATCATATACTGTATCTGCACTTTCTCATACAATAATAATTTTATAGCATTAGGTTTTCCTGACGGTGCACTTTGCTCTCAGACTACAGGCTTACTTTTGGTTCCTAGAGTTTCTGAAAAGTAGAAAGGGAGATAGGGCTTGACAGATGAAGGTGCTGTGTTCAGTAGGCAGATACCTTCTCTGCTATGAAGACCACGCTTCAAACTTTGCATTTTGATAACGCTTATAGTTTTGGTGGAGTCAGATGATCCTGAACCACCCATTACTCTCTTCCTTTCACTAGGGATTTCTTCCTTCCCACTATCGCCAAGTGCTTCCTCTTGGGAGAGGTGGAATTGTTGAGGTTTTGTGTCTCTTTTGTATGTTTTTTTTAATTCACAGTATAATAAAGGCAGCCATACATCTTGGCAGACACCCTGTTTGCTTATGGCAGAGTAATTTCTGAAAAATAATTATGCCAATAAATTACGGATGTTAAAATTGCTACATTTAGTACTTAGACTCTACCAGATTGCAAGGTAGTGCTGCATTTGCTTGAGAAATGTTGATTTAGCAAAAGGAAGAAAAAAAAAATGGAGGGGGAAAAAAACCCCTGCGTTGGCAAAAACACAAATTGCCGGCAGTGTTGCTGGAGGCTCTGCAGTGAAGCAGCTCTCAGTGGCGGGTTGCTGAAGGAGCAGAGGCAGAAAGCTGGCCTATTAACTTTTGTCTCGGAGTGACACAGAAGAGCACACATGGAGAGAGGTGGGATTAAGTGCTCTCACTTTCAGTCTGTTTTAATCATCCCTCCCTCCTTCTCTTTTCATTTCACACTCTCTCCATGTTTCTTTCAACGTTCCTACCCCTCGACCCATCTGCTTTCACCAGCTCTTTGGGTTTTAGCTCTCCTAGGGTTATTGGCTAAGTGGCGACGCTGGTTCAAGTTGGGTTCAGTAAGCTCAAGTCAGCTTGTGAGAGTGACTTTAGCAGTGACCTTGTCACCATCATACTGTGACAATGTTTGCGCCCCGCTGTTTTGAAGCGCTATGACCGCGTCTTGAGCCAGACCTATCTGTATCTAATGTGCTTGGTGCTGCCAAGTGTGTCACTCGGGCCACTGAAGTTTCAGCAGTGTCTGTCACCAGTTGTCTGCCTGACTTCAATTCAGAGTTTGTGCTCTATTTATAATTTTGTGTTTGCTGTTTAGCTTTGAAGCCTACTGTCTTTTGCCCTCTTTCTCTGTCACGATGGGTTTTTTGGGGGTTTTTTCTCCCCCAGACAGTATTCCCATGCTTTGTTTCACAAACAAAAGCACAAACACTGCTTTGTTTGTCAGGAGAGGGTAAGACAGACCAAGAGAGATTTCTCCTCAGCCAAATACACATGATATTTGAACTAGCCAAATGTATCTGGACACATGGGCTCTGCACACATGCGATAATTGGACATTTCATTCCAAAAATCACAGGAATTAGCGAGCTGCTATAACAGCCTTCGCACTCCTGGGAAAGCTTTCCTCTCGTGGTTTTGGAAACTGGCTGGAGAGATTTGCTTCCATTCAGCCACAAGAACATTAATGAGGTTGCCCACTGATGTTGGGCGATAAGTGCCTGGCTCACAGTCAGCCCTTCGATTCATCCCACAAGTTTTCTGTGAGATTGAGGTCAGGGCTATGTGCAGGCCAGACCATACTGCGTGAACCATTTTCTTTGTGGACCTTGCTTTGTCCGTGGGGGCATTGTCCTGCTGAAACAGGAACAGGACATTCCCTAAAATGTGGCCACAAAGTTGGAGGCACGCTATTGTCTAAAATGTCATTGTGCGGCACGCAGCAAAAACACACACCAAAAGAGCCCAATTGCGTATGAGCGTCTGTGTCCATATACATACAAGCTGCGAGAGTTTCTTTAGGAAATGTAAAAACTATTATATCCCTCTTTTTTTCTTTCATGATCTTTAGCTCACTTTGCACACTTTGCACCAAAAAGAGTGTTTGTAGACTGACTGTGTTTGGATCGTTGTGCGCAGTGTCCACTTCTGTCTCTGATAGGTTTTTCATTTGCTGAATAGTAACGTGCATGTTAGAATTTCAGCGCTCATGACTTTTCCACTCTAATGCTTGTTAAGAGCGATGACAACGAACTGATTCTGGACATTCTATCGCAGCTAATTGGTTGTATACTCCTTCCCAGAAGCGCTCCTCCTTGCAATCTCTCTCACTCAAACTCGCGCACACAGACACACTTTTGCTTCATGCTTGACAACATGACAGCAAAACCACATTTCTCTCTCTCCCCCTCAGCCACCAACTGGTTTGCGTTAATATTCATGACCTGTATATGTTTCACAGAACTGAAAACACTTGACTGTCTGCTCCCATCATTTTCTCTTGCTGTGTGTTTGCACGCGCGTGTGTGTGCGGTGTTTAAAGTGCCAAGGGAAGAACGGTTCTTCATTTTGTATTTATAGTCCCCCCCACACACACACTTTTCCTTACCTGCTTGTCTGTATTCAGGGCAGCACACTGAGCTTTGATAGGGAGAAGGAGTGAGTTAGGACAGTCTTCTGGCGCTTCTTCTGACATAGAAGATAGCGATATTATAAATCACAGATTAAATTAGATTAGATTTGATTAGATTAAATCATCCCTGTGGGGAAATCAGGTCATCGCTTGCGCAGATAGCAGCCTGCAGCAGAAATAAAAACAACCACAGAAAAACATGCAAATGAAACAAGTGAAAAATGGTTGATATGATGATATGATTGTAGCCATGAGATGACCCACAGCCAGTGTTTCCTACACTCAAACTTTACCCTGACCCAGCCTCTGAAGTATATTAATGGCTACTGTATTGTATTGTACTGTACTGTACTGTATTTCACTTTTTTTTAAAAAACCTGCTTGAGAGTGCAATCCACAATTAATTAACTTGACAGTTTTTCCACACCCTTCCCTTCTACATTGTTCAAAAACACTAATCGCCAGTGTCACGTGCTTTCTGAAGGAAAAAATTTCACAAGTTATTTTCGCACATTTAAAAAAAAATACTTGTTGTATTATCTTTCCTTGAAACTGATAAATCAATTTTTTGCCCTCCACCAGTCAAAATTTTGATGAATAATCTCAAAATTTTGACTTAACAACTCAAAATTTCAAATTATTTTCTCAATTTTAAGTTGTTTTCTCAGACATTTCAGTTACTGCGTTGTAAAGAATAACATACGTAACCCAAAATTGTAACTTATGGATGGCAAAAAATGTTTGCCGTGTTTACCATGTGTGATTGGTTGCAGTGAGTCGGGCATCATGTGTGCATCGGTCTGTGTTAAGCCTTCGCCACGTCTGCGCTCATAGTGAGAATGAATTTACTACTTTTTTTTTTTTGTTGTTTTTTATTTCTGCTGCAGGCTGCTATCTGTACAAGCAGTGAGCCGATTTCCCCACAGGGATTACTTTTTTCTTCTTCTTACTTTTAAATAAATGTGAAATCTCAGCACTGTTATGGTGATTCAGTCAGATGACACTGTGGTTTTAAAACTAAGACTTTGCCATTGCAGAGAAGAATACCTGATGGCCACAGTAGTTGACTATCACTACTACAAATACCAATGAGAGTCACTGAATTTCATAACAAGACGGGATTCTGATGGTTCAACATTAAAGTTCGCAAAGGACTCAGATTACCTAATCTGTGATGTCTTTCTTTTTTCCTGTTGGCCAGCTCATCTTAGTTTTTTGTTTTTTCTTATGGTTTTTGCTTTTATTTGCTGGTCACATTAGAAGGCCAATGACATAAGGAGAGACCACAGCGTTACACTTGGAACATTGTGGCCACATGGCATGCATCTTAACTACTAAGCCACCAGGATGCTTCAGGCTTCTCATTTTAGCCAGTACTGACAGTCACTGTTGCCAGGAGTGATGAAAATTGCCCCCAGCAGATTGTAGCAGACATAGCCGATTAATGTTAGTGCCTCAAGTCATTTGATTGCCCAAAAAATCTTTTGGGGTGGGGTGGGGGGTTGTTGTTTGGTTAATGTGCTTGCTGAAATCCAGACACTGGATTGTGTAAGTACCTCTTTCATATATACTGCACTGATGAGTTGACAATGGTTAGTGTAGGTTTTAATTCAAGACTTTCAGTGATTGTATGCAAAGACTTGACACAAGACCTGAGAGATATATGTGGCCATTCAGCTGATTGTTCACTGAAGCCTCGTTAGAAATGGTTTCAGTGGAAGAATGGCTGTCAAGAAGTGAGATTTGGTCAGAAGAGAAGTCCAAAAGTGAGTGTTTAAACCTAACCAGTAAAACACGGCGGAGGCTGCATTGTTAGGGGCTGCATTAGACACAGTGCATGTTAGGATTCTTGAATCATGAATTCAGAAAAGTACCATCAGATTTTGATCCACCGTCGAATGCTATCTGGAAATGATCTGATTGGCAATGGCTTCATCTTTCAGCATGACAATGATCACAAACACACTGCCAGTGCAATAAAATCATAGCTGGACAGAAAAACAGACACTGGAACAGCATCGGTCATGGATTGGCCTCCCCATCTCGATATCTGGCCTGTTGTCGGTTGAATGTCTGTGGTTGGTACATGTCTACAAGCCTCTGCCTGTGTGGACACCATTTAACATGGACCAGGTCTCCACTGAATCCCTTTCAGTGTCTGTGTACAGTTCTCCCTTAATGTCATACAAAAGAACGTGGCACCACCAAGTTAGTTATTGACAAAACAGATTTACCGGGGAGCTACAGTGCTGTAACAAAACTTCAAAAAATCATGTTCCAGAAGGAGAAACGAGGGAATGGAGAAATATTCCTAATAAAGACCGAATCTAGACTTAATAATTTCTGGTTATTCATCTAACAATATTCTGTTTACAAGTCTTATTTTAATCTCCGAGGCTTTTACTTCCAGTATTTGCATATGCTGAAAGACGAACAAAGGTGAATTCAATTTGTGGAAGTGATGATGGATTCAAATGAGATAAAATGCTATTTAACCCCGGCCATATTACTGAGAAGGTCGCAGGTGTGAAAGTGTAACTGATGGGCTGTGAGGCAACGAAGTGATGAAAACACAGCTTCACCCACCTGTGTGTGTGTGTGTGTGTGCGTGCTGAAACCTCATATAGAAATGTTATATATATATATACGAGGTTTCAGCACACACACACACACCAGTGCATACACACCATAACACGCTGCATTTGTTCCTGGAGAAAAGTGAGTCATCCTCTTCCCACAGCATATGAAGAGCAATTTACTCACACACACACACGCACACACACACACACACACAGAGCATGTCCAGTAAGTTTAATGACATCATCTAAAGCAGGCTAGCAGGTGAGGGCTGAGATTACCACCTTTTATTTCTGTGACCTTCCCTCATTTTTCTGTCCCTTTATCATCTTCCTTTTGCTTTTTTTTTTTTTTTTCCCCCCCTCTCTTTTTTTTTTTTTTTTTTTTTTTTTTTTTCTTTTTTTGTTGGGGGGGGGGGGGGGGGGGGGGTTGTAGTTT
>VOQK01043271.1:17382-30439 GCA_015052645.1 Benitochromis conjunctus | reverse complement strand
AAGCCGACCACATCCACCACGTCTCTTTGTGACACTACACGGTGACTACATCCCCCATAAGTCAAACTGCAATCTGTAACAGTGTCCACATCTAAAGTTCGTAGACGCCATCAAACATTCAACAAAGTGCTAACCAGCCGATTCACTCGAAATTACTATTTTACAAATACTTTAAAATACTTAACACAGTTAGAAGCCGATGTCCTGTCAGAAGACAAAAGGCATGCAGTGCATTTCCAGAATCACTTTTATCTTCGTACACACCCTTTACATGCAGCTGTTAAAAAACTGCAGCTGTGAGACATATAAAACCACAGACCACATCCTAAATGAAGCACTACCTCAGAGAAACGCTGTCTCCGTTTGTTATCTGGGCAAAACACATTACCTTCCTGGTTTCCTCAACACAGCCTTTGATGTAACTGCAGCTTATACTGAAATATTACTTTGCACTGTTTTTGTGTGTATAGCAGTACATTTCAGAGGGGGGGTGCTTCATTTAAAATACAGTAACTCTAAAAATAATTCAAAATTTACTATTTACATATGAGCGAGACTCTTCATACTGCACATTTTAGCTGATTAAAGTACTTCCCTTCAACGCCGGCATCCGCGCCACAGAGTCCTGTAAAAATTAAAATTAAAAAATTAAAAACATCGGAGGGGATCGATAATTTATACTTCTATATTGATCTGAAAGCGCTTACCTTGTATATCTTTCTTGCCATTGAAAACTCTCTGGAGGTCTTAGGTAAACAAACTGCACAAAAACAGGAAGCAGATTTATGAATCGGGACAATAAAAAACACCAAGACAATAAAAAGCACAAGAAAATAAGCTTTGCTTGCTGCACTGAGAGGCAGAGGGTTAGTTAATACAAGATGCTCATTTTGTGAATTATGGTCTCATATGGAATGAAATAAATAACCAAGATGGCGACAGTGAAAATGCTGACTAAAGAGTAAGCCTTTGAAATAGGACTTTCCAAAGCAGCGGGTGATGGCGGTATTTAAAGGTTTGTGTGGGCTGCAGCACATTTTCAAGTTTCCAATTAGGTGGATGTTTTTGAAGTTTTAGAATAGCTGGTGCAGCTTGTTGCCATGTAAACATTTAGCCATTAGCACTAATGAAGTAATACAGATGAGGCTGTTTGTGATTCTTTTTGTTTTTAAGTTTAAGATGTTTGCAACAACTTTTAAGTTTTTGATCAGGACGCCTTGCTAACCTGAGGGTGGTGCTTCACAGAAAGTCACCAAATAACCAAAGTTACCACAAAGCAACTAAGTATGTGACAATTCACACAGTAATCTCACTTAGAAGCAACAAAATCAACCTGCTGGTGTTAATACAGGGAAGCTCAGGCAAGTAAAAATTCACGATTTCATTTGTGGACCTCGAATGTGGTTTCAAAACTTTGTGATATTTATTATTAAATTATATATTTATTTCACTCTGAACCATAATACACACAAAGCCAACTCTACAGCCACCAGCATCAGCACTGTACATTTAATAGGTTTCTGCACTTTATGTACTATTGATTTTTAACAATGAAATCGTGCTTATGGGTTATTGACGTGACACACATATTTCTTTGTCTGAATGCATCATTTTAGATTAAAATCATTCATGACAGCAAGAGTTTATTCTGTTAAAGCTTTTTTTCAGTTTAAAAACATTTTCGGTGCATTACATAATCGAGTGAAAACGGTTACGGAAAGGTTTTGCCAGGCTTGTTGCACTTTTGCAGATTCATCATTCCATATTTAGTGGAGACTAAATAAAATTTTGTTGCAGATACAAATTACATTGACCAGTCAGTTACATATGTTGAAAGTGACACATAAAAGCAAGGTTTCTAGTGCTCTCTTAAATATGGAACAGCTAAATTTAACGCATGTAGGTTAATACGTTAAGTTATTCATTATTTTAAACAAAAATTTTGCACTCAGACACAAAATTAAACCGTCACCCTGATGACCCTTGCTACCTACCAACTCTCTCGCACAGCCTCGATGTCGCTCACGAGATTTTGCGCTAAACAGATGCCAAAAATCTAAAAAAGAAGGACAAAAAATTGTTAGGTAATGGAAAAAAAAAAAAAATTACGAGAGCTCAGATGTTTACGACAAACTGATCCCCACCTGCAATAATGCAATCCCAATAAATATGCCTGCCACCACTGTTAGGTTATCTTGGAGCCACTTCTCAAACTGTGGTACGCAGCCTTTGATATAGATGAATGACCTCTGGTCAGAGTCCTGTCAAAACAATTGCAAGTCAAGCCAACACTACAGCGTGATAATCCAGTTCATCTGAAATATATTTGCTTTTACTTTGCTCTCCGACACTTAACAACACAGTTATTTTTAATAGCACATGATTCCCCTTTTGATTTTGCGGTTTCCCCTAAAGCCCTCCACAGTGAAATGCCTCTGATCCAGTGTTACGTAGTCGTTAACACACACTCGGCTCACTGTTTTCCTCCTCTGACTCTTGTTAAAACCGCTTCACTCTGGCCCACATTTAAAGTCAAGAAAACAAACAGAGCCTTTTTTCCTTACATTATGCTGGCCGCGCAGTACGGCCAAAGCTAATGACGGGCGGGGGGGAGGGGATTTCAATTCCCGTTGCATTGCTGCTGCATGAGTAATGCCACAAGGCCCAAAGTGTTGATGGAGAGCCAGCTGCTGTATTTTCAGGAGTGAGGAGTTGAGAAACATACTGAAAGAGGAATATTGTGTCCAGGGTGGAGCAGCTGATGACCTCATAGAGCCATATAAACCTGCCTGAGGCAAAATAAGCCAGAGCAATTCATGGTTTCTACTCTTTTCTAGTCCTGTTACTGTTTACATCAGGGTCTCAGTCTTGGTGATAAATTTAAGTTTCCGTTTGTAGCTCACCGCTTTTGCTCGGATGTCGTATCCACACTGAGTGTTAATGACGTCCTCCTGTGAAGAGAAGATACGCGTGCATTTTTAGATTAGTTAGAGATTCATGACTGGCCTTTACTGTGAAGAACAATAAAACATGTATGCACATTAAAAACTGTAAAACTAGACGATGGTGATGAAAACTAGACAAAAATGCCAGTCCGTGGTTAAACAGTCACTGTGAAGATTTTTGCACAAAAAACCAAGGATTTGTTTATGTTTGCTTGCCTATTATATTCTACTTGTGAAGATTAAAAGACTCCAAGTTTGGTGTGCAAAGGGTGCATCTGCCTTTCTGGTCAAGTTAACCTTTATAAGACTGTGTGGGACCCCAGCTGCAGAAACTTGGACTACAGTAACATTTAACTCCCAGAAGTCAAATTTTGATCTCTTAAACTTCTGAAAACAACAAATAAAAACTTTAGCGGGCAGATCATCAAGACACAATGTGTAAAACACAGCTGACAAAGGGAGAATAAAGTCTGGTGGAAATCTTTTCTTTAATGGCCAAAACGAAAGGACTTCGCTGGATCTGGCATCACAAACAGAGGGGGAAAAAGGATTGCTTAGCAGAGGTTTCTGGTAAACCTTTTCCTTTTCTGTAGATCCATAGAGCAGAGAAAAAAGTCTAAAAGAAATCAAACCTCCGGCAGCACTTGTAGCTATGGAAAAAAACTAAAAGCATCTCAGCTTTTGGACGTCATTTTTTATGGCATTTAAAGATGCTAACAAAAATTAAAAAAAGGTCACCTTTTATTTTAAATTCATACTTTTGGATCCAAAGCCAGCATTAAGAGAAGTAAAAAAAAAAACTTTAACTGACTTGAAACTGGCTGATAGAGACCTGACCTGAAATATAACCGCAAAAGACACTAAACACAACTAAAGTTAAAAGACTGAAAAGTTTTCATCTGGAAGACACGTTAAGTGCACATGGTGTCTTTGAAGAACAATTTTTTTTAAATCCAAGTGTTTTCTTTTTTTCCCTTATAGAGTATGACCTTGGTGGGACAGCGTGTCCTTGGATTGTCAAATAAAACCCTTCCTGAGTCTGTTTTGCTGAAGCAAAGTGCTGTCACTGCTGCACACAGTAAACAGCAGTTAAGAGTATTTTTCTGCCAAAAAATGCCTCGGTCCAGATTCCCACCCATCCGTTTTCAGACTCTGACTTGCACTCAGGGCCTGACACGACTAAACACAGCGTCCTGAGCGTCCTGTTGGAAGCGAGCCATCGTAGCTGACAGCGTCACCCCTTCTTCTGGAGAGCACAGATAACAAGCTGTCTGTGACAAGGAAGCCCTTCACAACTTCCCCTCAAGCCTTGGAGTTTCAGCATGTTAGAAAATATTTACTTATTTTAAACTCTAACACAGGACACAAAAACACCCAAAGACATATTGCAATAGAGAGACATACCGCCGGATCTTTGGTGCAGCAGGAAAAGGGCACTCCGCATTTCTCACGACTCGGGTTTGAATCAGTACAGTTGAAGTAGATGTTCAAATTCCAGTCATCAGCTCCAAAAGCTCCACAACACTCCCACTACAATAACATATATCACACATACAAGGTCACACGAAAGTGAACACACATCCCTAAAACAAAGTAAAAGTACTGGAAAGAAATCGGTACCACAAATAAAGAAACGGTGCTTACATATTCCTGGGTAAAGTCGATCAGGTTCTGCAGATCAATGTCATCTCTGTAGGCCCGAATGTTGTTATTAATGAAAAAATTGAGCTGGTCCTTGATCCAGTCTTTGAAGACAAAGGCAAGGACTCCAGCAGTCAGCTCAAGAAAGAAGATGATGCCCAGGAACACGGAGAACTGAAAAACACAAGAATTAACTGTTAATAACTGTTATGAAACCAAGAATGATAGATTTCTGAGAAAGCCTTTAACGAACATACAAACTTGAGCAGGAAAGAGTTTTCTCGCAGTGCTCCAATGCAACCAGCAAACCCGAGAATGAACATCACACCACCCACCACGAGAAACAGCCAGACAGGGTCAAAGCCCCCCAGGTCAGTGATGGATGAGATGTTGGACAGAACACCCTGGGAACAAAGCGCATGAGGTCAAAAGCACCTGAAAAAACACTGAAATATCACCACGTTCCTAACACTCTTCCTAAGTAAAGTAATCATTTCGTAAGCATGTTTCAAACCCAAATTTCATAATGTACACTCCAAGCCAATGGAAGCAGTTATTTAAAAGAATTTAATAATAAATAATAATAATAAATAATAAATTTGTATTTTTTTTAATTTTTGGGAACAAGCTAATTTACGCTTGCTCAGAGCAAGCACATGTAAATATGTTTTCATTAGCTTAGCTTAAATTAGTTTAGCATAGCCTCCTGGATCTGTACAAAGCTAACCAACCTAATATGACTTTTCAATTTCTGAACTGATAAAACAAACAAGCTAGATAAACCAGTAAGCTATAGATATGTTATTACAGTTGTTTCAGAAGTTTACATGCACCCATCATTAGCATGAATGAATTAGCTGTTCTTTTACCAGGGTAGAATGATTGTATAGCAAAGTCAAGGTCTATTAACTTGGTAGTGATTATGACTGACCACAACTGGTAGTTTCTCTTTACCAGCATACAAATGATTTGTTTGACAGCACTCACTGAATTCTCCAGTACAACAACGTAAAAGTCGAAGGAATTCAAATTGGGAAGCTCTCTTGAAGTCATATCTAAACAACTTCAGATTTCAAGACTATCAGTTCAAACAGTTCTATGTAAGTATAAGTTATTTGGATGTGTCACCACATCCTCCAGTTCCAGCTAAAGTCTGGAAGAAGATCCAAACTGTCACACTTGGATGAAAGGTAATTGGTTAGGATGTTCAGGCGCAACCCAGGAACAATTAAGGTTCAAGCCTGCTATGAACTGGAAACTGCTGGAACACCAGCGTCACTGTCTACAGTCAAGCGGGTTTTAAATCACAGAAAGAAGCCCCTGGTTCAAAATCAATACCTTCAAGCTCGACTGAAATTTGCAGCTGCTCACACGGACAAGTCAAAAGGACAATGATTCCAAACACACATCAAAACTGGTTTGGGGATAGATAAAGCAGGCTAACATTAAGCTTCTGGAGTGGCCTTCCCAAAGCCCAACCTCAACCCTTTTGGATATTTATGGACTAAGCTTAAAAGCCAGGTCCATGCCAGAAAAAAAAATTTAATTAACTTCTGCAGAGAATGGTCAAATATTCAGCCAGAATTATGTCAGAAGCTTGTTGATGGCTACCAAGGTAAGGACATTTGACCAAATATTATTAATATGTATATATATATGACCCTGTGTGGATGAGAGAAAATCCAAATTAAATTTAAACCTGTACCAACAGTTTTGTTTTCTGAAGATTAAAGGTACATACTGTACAATAATTCTATGCTGGTAAAAGAACACATTCATGCCCATGATAAGTGTATAAATACCTCTCACCACAGCTGTATGTAGATTTTCTTACCGCTAGACAGAGCCTGGCTAGCTGTTTCTCTGTTTTTGTCCAAAGCTAATAGTGGAATTTAACCTACACTTTTTTCCGCCATACAATTGGCATTACATTAATCTTAAAGTTAAACCAACTTACAATAATAATTTAGTAGTTAACAAATAATTAAATAATATTAGTTGCAGTCACGTATGTAGGACGAAGGAACAATCAAGATCTTCAAATGTACTTTGGTGAAACAGTGCTCTCAGTACACTGTCTGTTTTTTTCACTGTCAGTACACAATGAACAAATCTGTGAAATGCATCAGGTCAATTCATAGCCCATTGTTCATGAGTCCCACAGGAAAGCACGGCATTCCTTTCTGATTCAGTAAAGCCACTGTGACGATTCCTTGCACACAGTCGAGTATAAACCACAACAATATGCCGGGTTTATAGAATATTTGCAGATACCTGTAAGTGAAAAGCTTCACAGAAATATGTCCTGCAAATTGTTATTACACGACTAACCTTTTCACTCCATGCCCACAAACCAATGGCAAGAAACGCCACTCCAAGGAACTGACAGAGGCGAAAAAGAGAGAGAAACGAGAGAGCAGGATTATTTTGCTGTGACTGCAACATGTAGTCATCACACAGACGCACACTGACAGAAACCACAGAGAGATTTTCCTGGCAGTGGTCCATTACTAAATATTTCTCATCCCAGTCTGCAGGATCAGCAGGAGGCTTCCACATTAGAAAGCATCTTTAAACAGCTTGACTGTACATAACTGTACGCCGCAGTGTAGAACCAGCAATCGGGATTATTAATACTATGACAGTATTATATATTAATATTTTACGGTAGTTTGTGTTTACAAAACTTTTCAAATCTTTTCTTAATCACTTTAATATGTTTTTAATAAACACCTTATTTAATGATAACATTCTCATGCCTTTGTTGGTTTACTTTTAAATTCACTTGCAGTTAGTTTTGGTTTCTTACAGTAGCTATTTGAAATAACTTTTTTATATTCTACTCACCACAATGCACTTTAAAAAAGCATAGGAACTTAAAAAAAAAAAATATTAAATAAAAAAAATATTTACACTTCAGTGACTGCTGTGATACATCTTCATTGACAAAACATGACAAGGGAAACTTGAGAAAAACAGTACACTTTATAAGCCGCTTCATTTGTGAGAATTTCAACAACAATTATTGTTGGTCCAAAATTTTATCCAACAACACCTTCGCTAATAAGATTAAAACCCCGCTAACCTACCAGGACTTTAACAAGCACTAAAATAAAGGTGAGAAATGTGGTTTTTAAATAACTGCTTTTTACTGAAGTCTTTTGTTGCTTGAATTAGACCCATTTATTCACCAGATAGACGCACCAAGGACATTTTTTTTCAGAAGATGATGAATTACAGACCATCTCAAGTATTTGTTTGTGAGACAGTTGTTAAGGCAGGGGGACCGTTGTTTTTGACATAAGCAGCTTCTACTGATGATATCTGAATGACACGACGCTCAAAGGGGCTGATTGCTGTACGGCTGAGAGCTTCTCCACAGCCCAAAAGGCCTTTGTCTCTATCAGTCCACGACACATGAAGGACCACTGGGCACACTAATGCCATTCATGGCTTAAGTAGTTTGTGCTAAATATAGTGTATTTTTTAGTTTGTTTGTTTTATTTATTTTATTTTTTAATGTCAGCTAGCACAAATCAAAATTACTGATATAAGTAAGTGAAAAAAAAGATAGGGACTTGGGCCGAAAGTCTCACACTCCCACGACTTACCAGGACACTTGAATTGTTACTAATATCATCAGAGATGTTGTCAGCATCTGTGCTTTACCCACAATAACAAGACAAAATGTCTGCTGTGAAAAAGGCCTAATATTTCCAACGGTGCATATCAGTAGGACTGCTGCAATTTACTGTATCAGACAAAAGTAGACATCCCCATCTGGTTATTTAATCCAGCCAAAGAAAACATGCCGTATATGATGCTGTGGAGCAAGCAGTTCATTTGTTGGCATCAAATATGATAATGAACAAATGTCTCGGGCAGCACCAGGGCTCAGTGGTTACCACTAGTGTCTCGAGGCAAGACGGTCCTGGGTTCAAACCAAAAAGGTTAATGCTGCATAGCTCTACACACTCAGAAACGAAATTCTTACTCTCAACATTTTCTTGAGCATTTAGCATCACCACATTATGTGAAGTTTTATTCTACTATTTGGACCAAACAGTTTATTGACTGACGGAAAACAATATGAACAATCAATGATGAGCATAATGTCCCGGCTGTACCTTATTCAAACCAGGCCACACTGTTTCATACATCACTTATCAGTTATTTTATATATTATTTATTAATCTTTTTTTTATATTTTATTTTTTGCCTAAGATGGCATTGTTTGCTGCGACCAATCCCCTAAATCCACTGATTATTCTAGTTACTTTAATGCAAGTACTGGAGAGGCAGTCAATATCACTGGACTCCCTGACATCATTTTTGCTTTAAATTAGCTAAAACAATGAATCGAACAAAACAGTCACTGGTTAAATCGATTAATCGCTGCGGTTCTACCAGAGCTTAGCTCTGTTAATAACTTAACTAACCATTAGTAAAGCCTTACCCCACCTTTCCTTATCAACAACCTGTGAAAAAGCATCCATGCAGGTAATCGTTTCAAGCCGGGAACTGGCGGCCCAGTGTGACTGTGGGTTTAAAAGACGGAATGTTTGTTTATCGCCCTGCGGTTTCACTCATGCACCGAAAAGGTGACTGCTGCTTTCTCAACCTAAACATCACCACAAAAAAAAGAAGAAGAAGAAGAAGAAGAAAAAAAGGCCTCAGCTGAGGCTACAGTCATGTAAACACGCGATGATGCCGAGAGTAAGAGAGAGCTGCTCTCACCCTGATGGAGGACACACGAAAACAAAAGCGGGCTGATGGGTGACAGGGAGCAAGTGCACAGGAGCGAGAAAGAGAAAGTGGAAGCGAATCGAAACCCAGGAAAACATAAAACACCACAACAAACACACACACATAAATGCACCTCACAGCTACTGACGGGGAACAAAGACGTGTCAGCGTGTTAAACTGACGATGGCAGGCCTGAAGTCGCAAAAAGCAGACGGGGGGACTTACCCAGAATATAATGTTGAATCCGAAGATGAAATACTTGATGCAGCAGCTCACTTCGTGAGCCTTGAAATGCTTTCCTGACATCATCTGGATGGATTTCTTTTTCTTCGACGCCTCTGCAACGAGCAGGAATCACATCTGCAGCTGTTCTATGTCTGGCAGCCGGGCTCCTCTGGAAACACCCTTTAATTATTATTTTTTTTACGGGCTCAACACATGCCGCCGTTTTTAGCGTCTAATTATTAACACCATCCTGATTTTGTGCGGATAAAAGTCGCAGATGAAGCCGTCGGGGAGCGTTCACAGTCTGTCGGCGTCCCTCTACAGATCTCAGCTTTTACCCTGTGTGAATCCTCAGAGGTGTAACGGTGAAATAAACTACACTGAAGTCAACCAGATTAAAACCGACGGTCTCCTATCTGACCCGTAATCTAGACATGGCTGTTATTTGATTGCCATGTCTGGGAGCCAATGATTTCCTTTAGTGGTCTGAGAAGGCGGGACTTCCTCCATCAGAGGGTCTCTACCCCCATTACAGTGGCAGATATTACAGTTTTAGAGGTAGTTAATCATTTATAGCGTAATTTATTAACCATGAACTAAATACGTGTATGAGACACGACAGGAATACTTAAGTAAACTTCATCACAACCGTCAGGCTATTAGGCAATAATAAGGCTATAATTAGTAATTCAAGTTGATGTGGAATAAATAATAATCCATCCATTTATGCCGTTTTTTGAGGCTGCAGGGTATTAAATCAACCAATAAGTCAAAGACTGATAACTATGGACATCTCAGTTGATGTTAAATAATAAAATTAATTTATTTCTGAGACAGAAGCAGGATTGATTTGCACTTTATTACAGGTCATTTTGTAATGCAAACTTTAAGCTTTTATTAAGAAGAATTGAAACTGAAAGTATAAAACGTATAAATACAAGTGTAGTTACATAAAATATAAGCGTTTCATTGTCTTCTTTTAGTTACTTCTAGCATCTGAAGGTTTTTAATAGATATTTAAGATTTCATGTTTTTAACACCTTCCCTCACATTGTCTTTTCCAAAGACTGTTTAGTCCTGATGAAGAAAGAACTCTAGGGAACATTGGATGAAAAGCAGGTGGGATCTCATGTTTCACTCTTGTGTTTACATGTCAGCAAAGAAAAAAAAATAAAGATCCAGTTTAATGACACACAAACTGCCTCCATGAGATGCCTCTCTATTGTTTATTTTCAAAACACACTCAAATTTTCTACTTTCTCAGGCTTAATCTGTATAAGGTGGATGCTGTGTTTACGCCTTTTGGAGGGTGTAACTGTCCCTGCTTTGTATTTTATTTACAGTGTTCTTTTGAACTTGTTATTTTGCTGTTGTAAACATTGGTACCTTCTAAAAAATTACATTTAATTTTACAGTTGATCAGTGTGGCATACTGTTAAAATACGCCCTTATTATAATGTACGTGTGGATTAGGGCAAATATGCATGAGCTCATGTGAAAAAACAAGCACCCTCATGATTCAGTAGCTTGTACAATGGCCTGCAATAACTGTGACTTTATCCATCTCTCACATCATTGTGGAGGAATTGTGTCCCACTCTTCTTTTGTTCATGGAAAATTTGCAGGCATCGACTTGTGCATCGCTCTCTTAAGGTCCCACCTCACTGCATCAGTCAGGCTTAGGTCTGGGCTTTGACTGGGCCATTGCAGTGCCTTGAGTCTTTTCTTTTTCAGCTATTCTGTTATACATTTGCTGCTGTGCTCAGGATCATTGTCCTGTTGCATGGCACAATTTGGGCCAAGCTTTACATGTCAGCCGTCCACCTCACATTTGAATCTAGAATACTTTGGTATGCAGAGGAGTTCATGGACAACTCAAAGACCACTTGGTTCCAAGGTCCTGTGGCTGTAAAACGAGCCCAAATCATCACCACTCTGTAACGTGCTTAAAAGCTGGTATGAGGTGTGTGTGTTGATATAGTATAGTCATTTTGTGGGGTCGTGTGGTACCGTGCATTATGGAAAAACTTGTCCAAGCTAGTCTCCTCTAGGCAAAGGAGATTGTTCCAGAAGTCTTGCACTTTTCTCAGATGAACTTGCAAAACTATAAGTCTAATCTCTGGATCTATGCTCAGTCATCCAGGTAAGGAAATCCCAGAAAGCTGTTCATCTGAACATTGTGTTTACGCAAGAAGTCACTTGGACGAGTGACAAAATGTTTCTTTGACAGAGAAAGGAACATCCAGATGAACAAAATCAGCATTCTTGAATTTGCAAACCTTAACCATTCTACCATATTAGAGAGAAGAGGCTTCCCTTTCAAACAATGCCGCTCTTTTTTTACCCTTTACTATCATTTAACAGGCTAAATGAGGCCTGTAAAGGTGTAGCTGCTGGATATGGTCTTAACAAACACCTGAATGCTCCAGTTCAGCAAAGTGCTAAAAATGTCAGCTTTTATAGAGGAACTCGCAATTGTTAATTCATTTAATCAAGTGCATTTGATTAGCAGCACCTGGCTAATCTTGTTAAACAAGTAAGAATGCACTTAGTTGTTCACACGACTTTATATTGCCATATATATTATCGAATTTGTCAGACATTTAAAAAAAACTACTTTTGGTATGAAATCAAAGAAATATTTGATTACCTCAATGATAATTTTTATTAATTTTTTTTTATCCACTTACATTGAAAAGTGACCATAGATTGTCAGTGCTGAGAAATATATTCAGTTAGATGTGGGAAAATTATGCCCCCTAGTGACTAAAACTGTGTTCTGCGTCACTGTGAATCAGCCTGCTGAAAACACACAAGAGTGGCAAAAGTGTACAGTGAAACAAGCACTTCTGATAAAGTATTTATTACAAGATAAACATGGAATAGACACAAACAGTCATTTTGAGGATTTATTGAGTTTTGTTGCATAAAATAATATATTAATTATCTAATCTATTACACATTTACAAAAAAAGGATCATTAATGAAAATAAATATTTCTGTGCAGTTCATTTGCACTGTCAAAGCAGGCAGGGAAATGCTGAGATTTATATACACTTAGGTCAATAAAAACACATTAAGTCATAGCCAAGACAACCTTCATGATGCAGACAGAAAGAGGCTGCTGCTCTCAAAGTCCTTGATCTGATACTGATTCACTGACTTACTTCGCAAGTATCATCACTCAACAAAACCACCGTTATTGTTTCCCTGTATAATTTGTAGCACAATTTTATGTTCACATTTTCCATTGTCAGTTCTCCCAAAAGGCTTCTCATGAAGATACATTAAAAATGTTTATCAACAAAGTTAGCAATAACGCAATATCAAAATTATTCACCTTCAGCTTTGGCTGCACTTCATTTACAAAAATAGAAATGGTTTTTAATATGAAAATACATCATGTTGCTACAAAACTATTGCTTTGGAATATCACCAAAATACTCGTTTTCTTTGTAAAACATGATTCATTTGACCTTTCATGAGTGCACAAGTTATTT
>VOQK01043269.1:0-10574 GCA_015052645.1 Benitochromis conjunctus | reverse complement strand
AAAAAACCCCCCCCCCCCAAAAAAAAAAAAAAAAAAAAAAATTGGTGGTGTGACTTAAGAACTCAAAGCTGGGCCAGGCACTGGAGGAACCCGAACATTATCTGAACCTGCACTGTCAGAGTCCTGGGAACGTACTGGGAGCACTGGGTTTCTGTCAGCGTGTCAGTGACGTGCAAACACGTCATATATTTTCTCACATCTGTCTTTCACATTTTTGCTAGAAATCAGCAGCAAATAATACAAACTTTGTCCAACAAGTATGATGACAATCACTTCTGATTAGAAGTGCTACAAAATCACCAAACACACAAGTTTAAATAAAATGACTGTGGCGCAATCTGAGATGTGAGTAAAATGAACACTCAGAGGAAAGGTTAGAAACAACAGAAGGTCTTTAAAACTGAATGAAAACATCTTTAACAGAAATTAGTGCGTTGAACTTAATTAGTACGAGTGTTTAAAGTTTACTTGCTTATAATTAGTTATCTGTATTATTTTTATGGATACTTGTTTCGTAGAATAACTGAGATGTTTTTGGACCATGTCTGCAAAGCCGAGTGAAAAGGCTTATGGTACTGTTAATGCTTAACTTTGAATCACTAATTTAGTCCCGTGATGATTATTTCAGTTATATTAATGCTTGTGAATGCGCAACATGGTTTCCAGCGTTTGTGTGGCCAAGAAGTGACTCTGTCAATCCAAATGCAAATAACAGTACGGTGCATGCACAGGAATGAATCTAAAACAGAACAGGATGCACTTAAGTTTCAATTATGTAGCATGCTTTTTCTTCAATGCCTTATTATAAGTACTGCAAACTCAAACACCTTGCCACTCTGATGTTACTTTTTTGATCACACACAGACGTGTACAGTTGTGCGTACTTGTTAAATAATAAACAAATAATTGAATCTTTCTAAATACAGAACACTTCTGCAACGGGTAGCTCTTCATAAGACTGACCAAGTTTAACTTCAAATCATTATTTTTGTAGTGTTGTTGTGGCTGATTCTTGCAAATGTGTGTTGTTTTTTTCCCCAGTGTTTGCATGGATATTAACAGGCCACTATTACTGAGACCCTTAAAGTAATTATTGACTTCTGGTCTGCATTCATATTGAGAGTTTTTATTTAAATGAGACAAAAAACTGTGATCTCAGTCTCTCAATACACACAACACTTAAAAGAGGCTGTTTGACTTCAGTAAACAATATTGGGTTTGTTTTCTTTACACCCACCCCCCCCCTTCCATATTCCAAAACCATTTAAGGATGGGCTCCAGCACCCCTAACGACACTAAGATGGATAAGCAATTAAGAGGATGGCTGGATGACCAGTGTGCTTAACTTTTTCAGTGTGTTTTTTCCCCCTCTCACACTGCACTGCTGCTCTCTGTCACTCTGAAGCATTGCTGCTCACTCACACAATAAACACAGCACAGAGAGAGCGATGTTCCTCAGCTGAGTTAGCCTTTGTTACGAAGCAGTAGGTCACTACCCAGACATTTTTTTCTTCTTTTTTGCTAAATCTTTTTGGGAAAAACAAAAATCAATTCAAGGGGTGGGAAAAATATATTAAAAAGTAGCTAAATGTCTCGATAAAGCACCAAGACAAGCTAAAGTGTAATGATCAGAGCTGTGCCATATCATATGTGACAATACCTTTGTACATTTTTATGTGACATGTGTCACATTGCGATATGATTGCTATAGTAACCCCATATGTTTCTGTTTTCTAGCAAAGGCATGTCTGACAGCAAGAGCCAAGAGAGAAGCGCAAATGGTAGAAATGACTAATGTGTTACATGGTAGAAAAGCAGGACTTACACAGCACCCCAGCTAGAAAATAGAAGTACATTTTTTAATATGACTATATTGTACGGCTCTTGATGAGTTACAAAGTTAAGTTACTTTGCCTATTATTAAACAAACGTGTTAATCTGTTATTCTATTACAATTTCCAGGGAAAACACCACCTGTACATCCATTGGACTCATGCTGTGTCACTACTGCTGTGTTACAACGCTGCTGGCACCTTGTTTCAGTACACTCGCAATTCGGTGTCGGTAGTGTGTCATCACTGACAGTAGCTCGTGAGAAGAAAAAAAAAGGGGGGGGATGAAAAATGCCCCCCACTTACTTACACTTGTTCAGTATTTTTTTTTAAACATCGTCATAAATATCAGTATCGCAAATTTTCTTGAACTGTCATGATCAAATTTTGATATGATATTTATTTTCATATGATACGGTATTAATTGTTATTTTTAAAAACACTTTATTCAACAGAAATAGTTCCAATAATAAAAACTGGCTGTTGATAATCCAAACTTATGTGTATTTTATCTCATAGCCAATAATTCACATGATGGATTTGATCTTCTCAGAGGCTTTCAGCTCACCCGTTATAAATACAGCAGTATGCTGCTCATCTCTATTATGTTGATTTTCTGGTAAGGTTAATAATTACTTCAAATACCTGATCAATATGTACCTGCTTGCCTGATTTCTCAAAAACCCCAAACCCTCAGCAAAATGAAAAGCTTCAGCACACATTCCTCATTAAGGGACTGTTTCCTGATCAAATCAACACATTCCAGAAATGCCGGCAGCAACGTGAGCACTGCATTTACTCATCTGCAGAGCATCTTGACAGAACCACAACGTCTGACTCTCCATCCCATCCTTACACTCGGCTATTACATCATCTGACTAAGAGAGCCAGACTCTGGGATGATAAAACAGAGTGATGGGATTGAGGGCTCAGGCCTTCCGAGGGGACCCGTGGATAATCCCTTATAAAGCAAAAGAAGAGGGAAAACCCTCGGCTGGCAGGCTGCCGTGTTACACAACGTGATGCAGTAACGTGACTGTCTTCAGAGGGATAAGAGACGAGCACGCTGCCGGTCGTAGGCCAGGCAAACGGGCCCAGCTGGGATATGACGAGACTGAAAGGAAGTGAGAAAAATAAAAAAAAATGAAAAGAAGATGATGAATCACACAAAGAAAGAGACTGTGACAGACATGTGAGACCTCCATTAAAATTTTATGATAAAGTAGTCAGGGGCCAGAAAGATGATGGCTTTTCTTTGCTGCTCTTTATTTCCAACGAAGGCTGGAAGTCAAATCCTAATACTTTACTATTAAGCACCAAAAACTTTTCTAAAAGCCTCTCTATCATGTATTTTTGTTATATTAAGAATTTTACTTGTTTAACCACTTTTTTAAATGAAAGAAAATCTTTGTAGAGAAGATTAAGATGCCTTTGAAAGATGCCCATAGGAAAATTCATTCTCTCCATTTAAGCCATCCCAAATATTCAGAGCATTTCACACCCAATACAGCTAACTCTAGCTATAAACCAGCGCTTTGGTCGAGGGTGCAATGAAAGGAGAATCAAACTAGCATGTTTCAATGATGGGAGAAACCAGAGCACCTAGAGAAGTGCACAGAAGAGCCCTGCCCTGGTACGAACCCAAGACCCTCATTATGTCTGTGCCCGTTTGTCTGTCAGCAGTATTACCAATAAAATAAAATGTTTTAAAGGTGGAGCACAGGAAAAAGCCATTAAAAATATGGAGCTGGAAATGAGAATTATACGTCCACCTTAAATTTTGTTGTGGATCTGCATTGCTGTCTTTAAAATTGCACGCCAAGTCTAGATCATTGTCAAAAGTCTCTGCGAGTCCTTCCAGTTAATTAAGCAACAGTAATGTGATTAATTTGTTAAAAGTGGTTTTATAAGCAGGTTGCAAATGCTGAAAGGAGCCAGTGTGCACTTTTTTTTCAGTGGTTAAAGAAATAGGTCAAAAGAGTGTGCATCAGCCTGCTGCTGTTGAGGCAGCAGCGTTTGTGCTGATGGAGGGAAGCCATCTTTGGTTTCAGCCTCGGCGTTCCAACGATCAATGTTAAGGTAGAATAAACCCTGGGAATGAAAATCATCCTAAATCTAAAGCATAACACCTTTATGATCTATAGACCAGTTAACACTGTGCAGTCCCATTAACGCTATCCTATTACAAAAATATGTTAGGTTTTTGCAGTTGGGGTCATGGACTTGTTTAATGGTTGTGTCTTTGTTTTATCATTCTTCTGGGGTTTATCTCTGCACAGATCCTTCTGCATGCTTGCTTTTTTATGCTGTTATATAACTGTACATTACCACTTTTAAATAAAATAAACATAAAACACTATGCATAAGTCACCCTAAGAAATACCCACAAATGTCAGTGACATAGTAGCGTATCTGCCTCCTGATCCGTTACAGTTCACAGGTCAATGCCGGTAAAACAAGACATGTGAGCTCGAGCAGAGTTTGGGTTAAGACCCAAGAAGTGATGGTTGTGTGCAAGTTTTATTAAAATCTGAAAAAGGAGGAGTAGTGATGAAATGCTCATAAAATAAGAAATATAACCTTAACCATGACCACAACTTGTATGAAGACCCACAAGGTGAACACTATTTTTAGGTTTGATTTTATTTATTTATTTAGATTTTATTTTAACCTAACAGCAAAATGCGGTCAAGAAAGTCAAACGACTGAAAGCTTTGATAGGACGATGCCTTTACGTCTCTATTGCTCACTTGTTTACGTTCTTTCTTGTGATGTTTGGACAGAGAGGTGTTACAGAAAGAAGAAGCTACGATGTTGGTTCACTGCAACTTAATTACACTTAACATTATGCGTTACTGTAATCTAGACTGATACTGTTTCACTTCAGCTGACTCCTGTTAGCTTCATGTTCACTGTGCATTAGTGAAGAGGTGCAGGAAAAGGAAAGCAGCACAGGGATGTCAAAATCATCTTATGTTATCTTGCATGATGGGCCACATGCAGCCAACTTAAGTGGGCCGGACCGGTGAAACTACACGATGTGTAAAATTACAGAAAACGTTATGATAGTTCATTGCACAGACTGTCCTGTAATTATAACATATACATTTTTTGTTAATTTACTGTGGACTCGCTAATAGCTGAAAAACAGGAAATGTCCTGTGATTTAATTTGTGTTAGTTAATTATGTTGGTGTAGTATGAAGGGAAATGGCTGTGCGTAGTCTTTATGGTCTCATGAAAATACAGTTAAAATTTCAAAAATGTATGCACTCCTTCACATTTTTGAAGCTATCCAGTGGGCTTGATTCGAGTCTTCGCCAGGCCGATTCTCGCTCCCGGGCCTTATATTTCACACCCCTGCAGTAGGCTGATGCTTCTCAGCTTATTCATTTAACCCTGGCTCTGGATCAGCACTTTGTATCAGCAGATACCCAAAGCCAACAGAAATGTATCCTATCAAAAAACAGTTGGATCGGTGCATCCCTAGAAAATGAGACAGAGTGTTTAGTTTTGTCCAATATCACAGTATCCACATCTGGATCAGATCCAGGTTCTGGGTTTGGCTAAGCCCCACCTCTGGTAAAAACTTTTCCACAAACCTCTGTAACTTTTAGAGTAATACTGTTAATGAACAGGCAGACCAACCAAACCAGTCTCTCTCACACTACACACACAGACCTCATCCTCCTCATGAGCTTCAGCTGTACAACATGTGGTCTGAGATGTCTCTGAGACATAAATATAACACCCTGATCCTTGACAGTGTGCTGGACTTACACAGAGTGCCTCAATATGCTGCTTGTTACACAACAGGTAGAAGAAGCCAAGCAGTCTGATCTGGTTGGATCTGGTTTGAGACACAATCTGAACTGCACTCTGAGTCATGTTTCAGTGGCGCTAACATCAGCTGTTGCAGAGAGCAGGTAGCTAATTAGCCAGCTTTCCTTTTACTCGTCATTCTCTCTTTCAAGCACATCCTTCACCTGGCCACCATCATGTCACTAACTCGTGTGTTGATAACTGCAGATTACTCTGTAACAATACCCTAATGTGCTGTAATACTGCTGCAGCCAATGAGTTGCAGGACAATCACGCATAATGAGCACAGAGAGCACTCTCAGGTGACACAGCATCACGTACAGAGTCCGCATATGTAGCTCGGCTCCCCGCTACACTGATTACAGCAGTCTGGACCTGCTGGGGCAGCAATACGCACTCACAGCAAGGCCGTGAAAGAGATTTATGGCAGCTGTACATTAGAGTAAAAGCTCAGAGTTTGCAAAATGCTCCTAATAAATGTAATTTTAAAATTAATGTTAAAAAAAAAAAAATCATGAGTTTCAAAAAGACACAGAGCTCAGTCAACAAGCTTGTAAGGCTTCAGTCTATGAGATGAATCAGAGGCATAAATCAGGACTGGAGTTGCCAGGTTTCATCTGATGTTTTATTAGATGTTTGCCAGTTGATGGTATGATTTAATCACGGTGTACAACGGTGCAGCTGCACACGACAGGATTAGTAAAAGCTGAGTGAGGAGGTAAGCGGCGTAGCGGTTCGCTAGACAGACAGGCGGCCGGACAACACTGAGGCCAGGCCGGCGGGGGCACAATGAAATGTTATGGTATGACAGCATTGTCATAGCAACCTGCTGACACAGCAAGGTCTGGTTACAACTTCCCGGCGGGACACGAGCGCTAACGTCAGACTCCCTGCCTCCATGAAATCTGTGAGGAGGCTTCCTGCATGTTTCACCTCAGCGCGTGTCCCTGACCTCCATGTTTGTCAGCGTTTCACTCGCTCCTCACAAACCTGGCCGTCACACTGCACTACAGCTCAACAACAGTACCAAAACCACAGTAGTCAAAGCTTCACAGTTCCAAATATCGCATCGCTTCATAGAGACAGATTTAAAATCATTTACCAAAACTGAAGCATGAGAGGCCAGGTTACTCCTAATCACTTCATTACAGTTGATTCATTTTAACCACAGAAATGGCAGAATTAATTTTTTCATCTCGCACTAGTTCTGTACGCACTAAAGAAGCTTGTTCACATAAGACAGCACCATTTAAACAGGCCTGAGTGGTTCATTTATATTTGTTTATCAAAATTAAACATTAAAGCACATTTCAAATCTGTACAAGAAATCAGGAGAGAAGACATAATAACATCAGTATGGAACCAAATTAATGGTGTAACCCATTAAAGGTCTACGGTAGTTTGTGCCTTCACATGAAATACCCAGTTTCTTTTGTGACGGATTCAGAGCAGTATCAAATAAAGTGCGTAACCACCCTATTACTGCACTGACTTTATTATTATTATTATTATTTAAACTGAAGGTTTACTGATTTGCATTTGGCTGCTTGCAGGTAAAAAGCTGGGTGGAGCTTTAACACATTTACTGAAAGGAAATCTCAAAACCAATTTTCAACTGATGGTGACTTAGCCTTCATAATTCATTCTGAATAAACAATGACCAGCGCACGGAAGAAGTAGTTACTCAGGAAGTCATCAGGGGGCAAGAACATGTGGAACGACCAGTGATGTGGTCATTTATCCCCAGAGAGGAAGGAGTCATGATGCATAAAGAACGTCTTCACGGGGAAGTAAAAGATGTTTTTAAAAAGTGTTAACACAAAACTCTTCAAGGCACTCTTTGTCTGTTTTGAGTCCTGATTTTGTGAACTTGTTCCTCTTTGTGTTGAAGTCTGCTTGTGTGCCTTTATGCTGATTAAATTATGACCACACCTCTCTCCTCACCTCACCATCAGAAAAAAAATATTAAAATCCACTTTTGCATGAAAATTGGTGCATTTCCAATAACCCAAAGTAATACTTTTTAAAGGAAAAATAGGATTTGAGTAAAGATTACAGTGGTGCTAGTATTTTAATGAAATCGTGCATTAGAGTAGAACAGTTTGGGAGCAGAGATTCCCAGGTAAACGACACTTAGTCTATGGTTGTTCAAAGTGCAAAGCTTCAAAGTTTCTGGGCCAGATAAAATAAACAGGCAGTGTAACCTGGCCTTTATAAAATATTTGGAAGTCCACTAAAATTTTAAGTAAAGTTGAGGGGGCTGCGTGACTGGGATTTACAGTATTAGCGGTCTCCTGGCTTCAAATCTTTTAAAATATTTAAGGGAGGAAGGACAGCACCTGGATCCCAGACTGGATCATTAAGCACCACCATATCCATTCTTTCATTTTGGAAATCTTAGTACAGAAAAGTGGCGTTCCCCTCTGTGAAATACCAGAAGTTTCAGTCAAAGGTTTAATTAAATAGCCTTTAAAAAACTGCTGATAAGAAAACCAGCTACGTTTCAGAAAATGACCACACACTAAAGCCACAGTAAACGTAGCCGACAGACACACACAGACAGTTTTAGCACACCAGTTGGTTTGTGGTTTTTGCAGTTAATCCTTGACGGTCAGTCTCCCACTACTGCTGGTTAAAAAACAAAAAAGCGAGGAGTAAACAGCAGCCTGGTATTAACACAACCCCACAGTGATGATCTTTTAATTCCATTGCAACACAACAGCAGGAAACCAGACCTGATCCGAGAGAGCAGCCTGACACCAAAGTGGTAAAATAATAGCATCAAGCACACGAATTTCTTCCTGACCTATATATGAGCCATTCCCTTAACACACCGACAGCAGCAATTCATCTACAGCAGAGACTCAAACAGGCAGGAAGCAAAGTTTTCATATGCTTTTGTTATTGAAGTATGATTTAAATCAGAGCATTGAAGCTGATTCCTGCTTGAGGAGCTGCAGCTGCAGGCCTTTACTCGGGCTTATAAGGAATTGTAAAGAACCAAGAAATAAGCCCTACAAGGGCTTAAAAGAAGTCAGCATCGCACATTTCCTGCCATCTCTGAGAAGTGTGGAGACAAGGATGAGATGAATCTCACAAACTGCACTGAAGTAACTGCCTTTCAAATGCACCTGCCTCTGAGTTTACTTTATATCTAACGTTTACATCCAGAGTCCACACAAGGTGAACAGTGTCCACTCTGCTGGGGCTGCAGTCTGAGGGTCGAACGTCCTTCCACTCATTAGAAACCTACCTGTGTAAAGTAACACGGGTATAAAACAGAAAAGCCCAGTTTTTAAAGACTGTAGAAGAAGATGTGACGTCACCCATCGGTTAGCAAAGTCCTGTTATGAAGCCTCAAGCTGAGGATTTTCACCGTCACCATCTCTGTGTTTTAAAACTGAGAACATGCTGAATTAGTCTACCTCGGTTTTTCCTCCATTCTTACTCCTCAATGACCATAATTTACAAACTGGGTATCAGGTTTTATTTAATATGACCTGAAACTAGTATTGATTAAGCCCGTAAATTCATCAGGAAACAGTTTACTGGAGTCATAGTTTGAGAGAGCTGAGGGGTATTTCTCTAACCAGATATATGAATATTTCTATCATTTCTGATCAACAGCGTTTCAGGAATTATCCATTATATTTGGTAGCTGTTTTTCACTTCATCACAACTGAGGATTCACCAAAAAAATAAAAATTAAAAAATAGCTGTCACCTTCAAAATAAAATACAAATATAAAATACAAATATAAATTGTATTATGATTTACCACAAAATACCAAAGTCACTCTCTGATGTGGAGTTTATCAACGATTAGGGTTACCAAGAGTGTTTGGTGGCTGAATTGGGACAAGCTCCATGACATATATTTATTTATGTTTCCATCCTAGCTTCTCATTGGTCTCACACGGGTCAACTTAAGAGCCAAATGTGGCCCCGGCGTTGTACAACACCTGGTCTGATCCAAGCTGCAAACACAACTCAAGTAGAAAACAGATTTATCCAGCAGTGAATGCCATATGACCATTAGTGTCTATGGTATATAGCAGCGTAGTGTTGAACTGCTTACCCTGCCTGTTTTACCAGTTTGCTTAAGCGCCTTGCCCCTGTCTTACTGTTAAACAAAAAAAAAAAAAAAGCCCTCAGAGTTAAATAACACGAAATCCTTCCTCTCACGCTGCCTGTGCTGCTGACCAGATCAATATTTGAGAACACAAACCCAGAAACACGATAACCCAACCCGGAGAGTGAAACGCTGTTGAAGCGGCTTTTAAGAACATCTGATGCTCCTCAAAGGGGAAAAAAAACCCCAGCTCGGTTAGAAACCCGAGTGTTTTCAAGCTGTGACAGCATGGCGGTTTCATGCCCTCACTTTACAGCTTGCTTTTTCCTGGAGCTTGATGATTTTTCAAAGAAAGAATCAATTGGCTGACAGAAAAGTAACTCACAGCAGTTTTAAGATGAACTGCTGGCTCATTAATTCTTTGATTTACAGGCCAAGCAGAAAGCTCAACATTCATCTTCTCTCTGTTGTTAAGTATCTTCAGGTATAACCATTTTATTTAGACATACAGACTCAGTGTAAAGTAAAGTCAATACCTCAAAGCACTAAGTGGATCACAGTACCTAAACATGTAGCGCATTCTATTCAAATGCTTACCACCGTGGCCTAGTTTCATTCTTCTGAATCGCTTCCACCTTAACCACAACTTCACTGCTTATTGTGACAAATGCAGATCGTGCTGATGGGATGAATACATCAGGCTACACAACGGCATGGTAGCTAAAAAGTTTACGTTGTTTCTCACCATTCCTGCCTGCGTCTCCTGACTGGCAGCTAACAGTGAAGAAGCAGTCTTTATGCACCACACACAGACCTGATGACAAACAGTGAGGGGTTCAGGTGACTCTGT
>VOQK01043267.1:96011-106411 GCA_015052645.1 Benitochromis conjunctus | reverse complement strand
ATGGTTAAATGCCTTTAACAGCAGGTCAGTGGACCACTGTGGTTAAACTTTCTAGAGTATCAAAGACTACATATATCAGACCTGCTTTTGGATGTGATGAGTTTCACTTAAATCAGAAAGTTAAAAGGAAAAAAAATTAGAAAACTGTTGGTATTATAGTATGGGTCACCAAAAGGTAGTTTTACGATCTAAGTGTGAACTGACAATTGCTGTATGTACATCCAATGCACTATAAAACTTTGCAGTACCACCGTACAGTCAGTAGGTGGGAGCAACGACCAAGGTTTGACAACCTAAATGACCTCAGAGGCCTCATCAGTTGAAAAGCATTTCACCTCTGAGAACCAGCCTATTCATTTATGTTCTCTGTAATGGACGTTTGTTTTTCTTCTATATCTTTTGACTTATTTGAACTACCTACCAAGTCCCAATGTACTAAATAGAGGGAGGCCAGTCTCAGCTTTCCATTGATATCTCATATGTGTAAAGCAGCTCGAGGTGACCATTGATGTGATTTGGCACTACATAAATAAAACTGAATCGAACTGAAATTCCATTGGTTCAAATAATTCTGGTATTTGCCAAATACACCCCAAAAGATTCTGAGTCATGTGTCTGTGCAATCACTGCAACTGACACTTAACTGCTGTGAATGGCTGAAGGCAGAAGGCTGTACCTGGGTGTGGATCTCTTCATTAATGGAACGTTTGGCTTCTTGTTTTTTCTTCACCGCCAGCAGCTCCACCAGTGGTTTGATGGTCATGCCCTTCAAGGAGGATAAGAGGAACAAAACATTATGCAACGTGTACACCTCCTTACAGTGGTTAAAGTGGTAAAGACAGAAACATATCCGTATCTACCTGTCTGTTCAAGCACTTTATAAACTTATTGTAGTGTTTTTCTAACATTTCTGCGTCTCTTTGTCAAAGTAATGCCGAAGCTCTACACTTCGACAAATGCTGATCTTCTTAAAGCAGATCAATCCTGGTTACTGAAATCAGCTGAAGGCTGAGTAGTATTGCACAGACACATTTGTTAGAAAATCCCATGGCACATAATATTTTGAAACATACAGGAAGTCCCAGATTTCGACAAAAATCACGCAGAACTACTTTGTTACACAGTAAATGTAGAAATGGAGCTAAAAATCTGCATAACGCAGACAAGTGCTCTGTATGGTTCTCCCATCATCCTCCCCATCTTATAATAATGCATAATCTTTGTTTTCATGTATGTCAATTTATCTACTTTTTAAAGTGCATCAGCAGACATCAGCATCATTCATTCTCTTAACCAACTTTCACTTAGTTATACTAGAAATATTCTTATGTTATAATATGCCATGATTGCACCGCTCTGCACCTCGACAGCTTGAATGTATCATTCTGCTGATTAAACAGATTACTGTTACCCAGATGGTTGTCTTAATGGCATAAACTGGATGACAGAGGATTCCTGCTGTTTAATAATACAGGCATGTATGCACAGGAGCCTTTGCCTTTATCACCTCATGTTTATTCCAGACTTATATAAGGACTAATATACAAGAACTTTCAAAAATGACCCTTGTTTCTTCAGGGCACTTGCGATTTGATTAAATGCTGCACTTACGACTCATCGGCACAACTAATCAATGTCAGACTGGAGCAAAAAGACAGATTGTATTTTTTAACAATTTGTCATATCAAAAGGACATCTGAGCCTAAACAAGAAATCTATTATTTTTAGTCGGAGTGAATTTAGTCGTCTTTCTACACTTGTAAAGATGCCTGCTCATAATTACAGAAATATAACACACTCTGTAAGACTTCCAAATAACAATGGTCATGCAGATACAGACAAACTAAACCTTGGAGGTAAAAGAGGTTTCTAATTACAAACTCCTGGTCTGCACCAGGGACAGAACCAGAGTTCCAGCAGCATGAATAAAATATGTTCGAAATCTACGTTTTAAAGCGAGAGAAGATGCTTTCAGGGTTTTATTTTAGTTGCTGCCTGTCTGGGTCCAACTTACCTCGGAAAATCTTCCTACAATCCCACCTGCAGACTGGTTTATCTGACATGGCTAAGGGACGCACCGAAGTGCTTAAAAGAACCAAAACACAATATATGTGCAACACTGTATGTGACTTTATCTTGAACTCGTGTCTCTTAAACAACCAAGCTTTCAGAGCAAAACTGTATGTCTTTAGATAACCCATATCTGCTATTCCTTCTTCACAGCTTTTGCATTTGATGTACAGATTTTCTCACTTTTGCGTTAGCGTACACAGCTACAGCACAAAACTACATTTTCAAAAACAGGAGCTCAGAGAAAAGAAAGAGTTGACGCTGAGCAACTAGTGTGATCAAATAGGCTTTTTTTTTTCTTCTTTTTTTCTAAAGGAGGAAGTAATAAGCCTCCTTCTGTAAATATGTTATATGAAATGTTTTTAAGTTTAATTCTCTGCATGCATGATTGGTTGCAACACTTGTTTTGAGATAGACTCAATTTTGCCTCAATGACCAGTGGGGATTCAAACAGTACAGGGAAACATTCAAACTAGATGTATTGGATGCAAATATACTAGACCAAAAGGAGCTCTTTTGCAAACCAGCATTAATGCTGCTGAGAGATTGAGATGAGTGGGTAGAAATACACATCGTGATAACAACTGATGTGATGTCTAACCTACACTTACCAGCCACTTTTTACTGTGGCATTTAAATGATGCTCAGCTGGTATTAAGGGTTCAGAGTGTGGCAAGAATATATTCCCCCCTACACCATTACACAACCAGTAGCACCCTGAACACTTAATACGAGGCAGGGTGAATGCTTTCATGTCGTTTACACCAAATTCTGACCCTGTGGGCAGCAGCACAAATGAAGACTCAGACCAGACACCAGTTTCTAATCTTCTACTGTCCAACTTTGGTAAGCCTGTGCAAACTGCAGCCTCAGTTTTCAGTTCTTAGCGGACACTAGTGGATTCCTGCTTCAAGATTTAACATGTGTTTTCTGTATACCTTGGTTGTAGCGAGTGGTTATTTGAGTTACTGCTGTCTTCCTTTCAGCTCAAAACAGTCTAGTAATTCTCCTCTGACATCTGGAATGAACAAGGCATTTTCGCCCCATGAACTGCTGTTTATTGGATATTTTCTCTTTTTCAGACCATTCTCTGTAAACTTTAGAGAGGGCTATGTGGGAAAACCAGCTGATTCTGAAATGTTAAGACCAGGTTTGTCTGGAACTGACAACCATGGCACATTCAAAGTCACTTAAATCACCATCCCGATGCTTGATATGAACTTCAGAAGGTCATCTTTACATCTTGACCAGCACTTAAATGCACTGGTTTGCTGCCATGTGATTAACTGGCTAGATTTGTATTAACAAGCAGTTGAGCTGGTATATCTAATAAAGTGACCTTTAAGTGTACAATGCATTTTCATTAAAAGTTCTGATCAATTTTTTGTAACCCTCAACACAACTCCAACTTTTACAAGTTTTGTGGGACACACACACACGCGCGCACACACACACACACACACACACACGTGCACACACACACGCACACATATACATAAAGTACTCATACCTGAACAAAGACAGTGAAGAAAATCACAGTAATAATGGCAGTGAGGAAAATTTCTCTCTCAGGAAAGTGCTCCTTTTCAAGAAGGAAACCAAGGGAGAAGGCAATGGCACCTCGCAGGCCACCGTAGGCTATAATGAACTGATCCTTGGTGGTCAGCTTCACAATGCGGAACTTGTTGATTATAAAGGTCAGACCAACAACACCTGGAAAGAACAGTGTACAAATTAGTCAGGCTTTGTATGTCAGTGATGTTGTAAGTGTTGTAAATGCAATCTTTCTAGTGTCTTTAGATCACAACAAAAAGAAAGTATGGAAATCTGAAGATTTCAGAAGAATATCTAACTTTCTCTGTATCTTTCTGTGCTGTTCGGTAATTTTCATGAACCCAACTCAACCAAAGCCACTGAAAAATGAAAATCTATAGCAGTGACATAAATGACCTGGAAGGCAGGGGGAAAAAACTCTTCAAAACATGAAAATGCTAAAGCATACACTCTAAAGCACTGAGCACTTCTGTGTGAAATATTTTTTTTTTTTAAATGAATTTGAGAGAGAAAAAAAAAACACCCAACAACAACAAAACAAAAAACCACTGGAACCAACCTTTAAATCACAAGACGAGAACAACATGAAACCGCTTTCCATCACAAGATCCTGTATCATATGATCCAAGTAAGATGTGTGTGTGACTCATGACTGATTATGAACTGCAATCATTAGATCTCACTTTCAACGTCACCCCAGCGACACATACATGTAGACACTGGAGAGTATGACAAATCAATAACAGAAGAACTTGTGACAACTCAGTGGAGAAATCCTCAGCGGTGATTCCACCAACAGCTGTGTAATGACACATGATGGCAACACTTAATCCCAGGTCCTTTATTAAGAATGTGGCCTTTTTGTGCAAATCACAATGTAGCACATTCACCCCCTTTGCAAAAAAAACCAAAACAACAACAACAACAAAAACAATGAAAGAAACAAACTTTCTTCAATGCAAAATTTTCACTGACTAAAAGCTAACTAACCTTGAACGCTACAACAAATATACTCCTCTGTTGCATGACACAATGTCACTGTTGAAATTTGCACATATGCATATATTTGAAGAAGTCGTGCAAAAAATACAGAAGCAGGACTGACCTATAACCCGTGCAACAAGACACAGAATGACTGTGACAGTGACGAAGGTCCAGTTCCAATCGTGAGGTCCGGCGACCGTGGCCACTCCCAGAAAAATAAAGATTAGAGTCTCACTGACGCTGCTCCACATTTTCAAGAAGTATTTAATGGTGGTGTGGGACTTGTGGGATATGTTGGCCTCCACATAGGGTCGCATCACGGCGCCGCATGCTATTAACCTGGAAAGAGAAATGGTAATGACAGATTTTTTTAAGACATACAGAATACAATTAATGTGTCTTTTGGTCTCATTTCTCGTTCAATTGAAAACATTATTGACCACAGTAAAGTCAGATAACACAGAGCCAACTTCATGTTTTAAAAGGAAAATATGGTTCAAAGTAGTTCCAGTTTACCTGAGCAGGCAGCAACAGTGACCACTAAAAAAACAGCTCAAAGGTTCAGTTACACACTAATTTGGAAAAATAAACAAAGATATTTCACAATTCCTGTCTGGCAGCTACTTCCCTGTTTCTAATCTAGTCATGCAATATTTGTGTGTCAAAAAAGGATCAAAAACAACTGACAAATATGCTCAATAATCCACAGCAGCTGGTCAGCATTCCTCCTCCTTGTCAGTATTGGCTTTTCTTTCAAGGTTGTACAGAAATGATAAAAGGAATTCACATCAGTAAGTTCTTTCTTTCCCCCTTTACAGACCAGTAATACAGAAAACCAAATCCAGATTTTAATGTGAGGGGCAACACATAGCTGCAGGCAAGGGATTGTCCTTGAAGTTACCTATCCATCATTCCTGACTTAGGGGTGAGACTAACTGCATCAGCACCTCCCGTCAGGAACATCAATAACACCTGCAATCTTAAACAGCCTGAAAGTAAACAGAAAATGGATTGCTATATACTACAAGAGCTGATGAAATAGTATGTCAGAAAATGCTATACATGCCACTAAATCCTAGCTTGGTTCAGGTGGCATTAGATTAGATTAGTTTCCCAAACCACTGGCTATATATAGAATATAATTTCCTTGAATATAACAAATGATATTCTATATATAGCCTATATTTTATAAGAAATACAATTTTCACCCAGTGGTAAGGATATATAAAGAGTATGGCATCTGAACACTGAGGAGAGGTCCAGTACAACATAATACTTCCCTCAATGTAACGCTATGTTGATATCAGACAGAACTTCCTCTTTGTAACCAGTTTCCATGGGTGATGAAATTCAGTTTTTTCTCAACCGATCAATCATGGCAGATGTCAGCTCAGATGTGTAGCCATGCCAGTACACTGCTTTTGCTGGGGTTATAAGGGTGCAGTGAAGTGAAGTGAGAACAATTCAACATGTTTCTCCATTTGTTGTACAGTTGTACAGCAATGAGCGTGGAGAAAAAAAACAAAACAAAAAAAGGAGACATCATTCTGGCAGCTGTATAGCAGCGATAGTCCCACCCACAGCACTGATCAGCCAATGGTTAGCTTTCAGAGCACACTGGTCAGGTTCCTCTTCAGGTTTCAGACTGCTCTTAATTTCTTGTTTTTTTTACCAATCTAAAAAATTAAAATAAAAAAAAAAACCCGAAAAAACTATAAAGATGTTAAAAGGGGGATTTATTTATACTAATTAAGGTAAGCTGAATCATTCATACTGTATATGAATGAAACGGTTAAATATCATTTTGATGATCTCCCACTGGTTTACATACACTTCAGACGTTGTGCTTAACAGGTGAATTAAACGTGTCACAATGCCAGACAAACCAGTCATCTTGTTTAATTGGATGGATTTAAACATGTGTCCCATCCAATAAGGGACCGGTGAGGTTCTTATTGACAGGGATCATTTTATTTCGATTCTATTTGATTTATTTTTTGATTGGGCCACTGCAACCCCTGTTTTTGGTAGTGGGGCAGTCTCTACACCTCCCAGTCACCACTGCAACTATGTTTCAACTGCCTACTAATACCATCCGATCACTGTGAAGTCTCTCAACCTGGTGTTTTGCTTATTTCAGTTTCTTAGCATGTGGTATTTAGAGACTTGCCCATGAACAATTTTACATTCAGTTTAACTGGAAATTGCAGGCTTAGTGTCTTGCTGCACCGGTCACAATGTGTACTGGGTTTCACTGGAATGAAATGTACTCAAGTACCATGAATTTCAACTCAGCAATGATACAATTACACGACTTTGAATCACTTAAAATTCAGTGATATTGCACAGTAATACTGAGTAATCTTATTCAATATACTGAGTAATACTGAGATGCAATTTAGCTGTATCCTGTATGTAGAACACAATCTGAAAACGTGTTATAACATTGGGGTTTCCGTGGGTTGTTATATAACAGACTTGAACAAACTTACGCCATGATTCCGGAGAGGTGGAACATCTCAGCAGACAGGTAGGCCATGTAGCTGTACAAAAAGACAAAAAGAGGCTCGATGACGCGCGTGTGGGAGGTGAAGCGTGAGGTGAAGGCAGCGAGGATCCCGTAGATAACTCCAACTAGAACGCCACCCAGTGCGACTACAAGGAAGGAGATGACTCCCAGGAAGCCATTCAACCACGTCACTGAGCCAATGCCTGAAAACTCCTCAAAAAGGTGGTACAATACCTACGAGAGGGGGAGAGAAAGAGGGAAGAAAAACTGAATAACAAAATAAAGGTACTAACTAATGAATATGAATTGGTAGTCGAATAGTTTAAGAAACAGGATATTGATTATGATGGGTGATAAGGACATGAACTAATGTCTTAGTCAATCCAGTCAAGGGGCTAAGGACAGAATGTATTGTTTGCAGACTGTGAAGCCCTGTTTTTTTATATGAAATAAAGTGAAAATAAATTTGGCTTCTGGGCTGGTTACACATTGTATGAATAAAGTGTAAATATAACAGCAAATCAGAAATCCAAGACCACTGTTCACAAAGCCTAACACATTATCTAAACGTCAAGATGAGTACAATTGGTACTTGAGTTGACAAAAATGAAGAAGCATTGCACAGTGTGTAGTGTATCTTTTTGACTTGTTCCAAATGGACATAGAGATCATTTTGATTAGCTTATAATGTCACTGTGGGATATACTAGTCCCTGTAATGCCAGGTAAGCAAATCAACAGAATGCCGATTGCCAAACAGTTTTAGCCTGAAAAGTTTTCCTCAAAAATGCCTGCCTCTTATATATCAGTCTACTGTGCTACTTAGACTCCAGTTTGGTCACTCACCACAGTTACGGCATCATTGAGCAGTGATTCGCCAAACACCAGGATGTGCAAGAGCTCATTGATGTGGATCTCCTCAAACACAGCAAGCACAGCAACAGGATCCACAGCTGATATGATGGAACCAAAGAGCAGGCACTGCAGAAGACCTATTCTGCTGAGGATTGAACTGCTTTCTGGACCAATCTGACACACACCATATAGCAAGCCCCCAACAAAGAAGGCATTCCAAAGAGTACCCACGACGGCAAATATCAGGATTGTGCCCAGGTTCTCCATGAAGGGACGGATGGGCAGGAAGTAGCCAGCATCCAGGATGATGGGGGGCAGCAGGCAGTAAAAAAACAATTTAGAGTCCATCACTGGTGGGACTTTTTCTCCAGCAATTTTAATGATTCCCCCCACCAGCAAGCCCACCACGATCAACAGGCAGCTCTCTGGCACAATGTTGGATATGTGAGGAACCAGATGGAACCCTGGATGGAAACAAAAGAAAAGACAATATCATGTAAGGAAACAGCAAACATGAACAAGCGCTTGATATGAGCAGCAGAAGGTTTGTATTTATAGCATGGACCACCTGTACTCACTGTCAACTACAAAACAAATGCAGGTCCATGTGTAAAATGCAAGCAAATGGATCTTAAGTGAAGAAAAAACAAAACAAAACAGGCTTTGTGTTGGTTTATGGGTTAAAGGATAAGTAATAAAGAAATACAAGGAAACACATTGTGTGGGCACACCCTAAAATTAACTGGAATTATTCTTAGCTTTACAGTGATTACACAGCACTAACATATCAACACCAAAGCATGAGCAATCATCTGTGACATACAGCACTTATGTGTTATCTCACGACCCAGACAGCTAATTTCTTTTCTGCTTTAGATTTTATGTATTTATTTATTTATTTTTTATAAATAGTGCAGAAAAAAATAAAATAAAATAAAATAAGCTTCTACATTTATTCATCACTGTTAGCATCTGCATGAAATTCACCATTCTGCACTGGTGATATCGACAGAAAATGCAAAAGGAAGACTTATGTGGGCTGTGTAGACATGCCAAAGCTTGTCGGTCCTCATTTACTCATTTCAACATCTGAAAAAACAAACTGAAGCTACCGGTATGTTAAAGACCTGTGTACCCCCTGATCCTAACACATCACCGTGTGTACTATTAAAGGAAAAAAATGAAAATGACATGCAAAAGATATAATGTAGACAGATCTCGAGAGACACAAGAGAGTCACAAAGTCAAGCGTGGAGTTTAAATACAGTTACTATCGCCCTACGTTCAGGACGTGAAACAATACATAAGTGCTATATTTTACCTGTACTTTTATTATTTAATTTTACATTAAATTTTTATTTGATCAGCTAATCTAATTTTGTGGGCATTCCAGATGCGTGAAATAACCTTTCCCAATTATGTGGTTTTGCTTGAGGCTACATAGCTCATGTCACGGCGTAGAGTCTGTCAGTACTGTATGTTCACAGTAAGACTTTGCCACTCCCAACAAACGACATATGCAGTGTGTATTTGAAAGGCTATCTTTCTGACTATCAAAATACAAACACAAGTTGCATATGCATATTGAGGCAATGGAACAACTGCAACTTTTGGAAAAACAGTAAATAAAAGGGGGATGAAGACTTCAAAGGGACAACAGTAGGCATCCCACAGTGGGGCTATTTGTACTGTACACAGGTATGTGTCAGTATTTTGGTGGCAGAGTAATAAATGACAGAAACTTAAACCAGGCAGGGTTACAACAACACATCCAGACAAGACAATGTTTTTGGGAAAGATCATTTTACGCTGTAATTCAATACATTTGGTATTTTAATACAGAATACATTCATCTAAAACGGCACATGTGAAACTATCAGTGAGCAACACGGCTACAAAGTTCAATCATTTTAGGACAAAAGTGGTTGGTCCACTGAAAGCAGTACCACCTGAAATAATAGCTATAGAGATGAGGTACAGATGTGAGTAAAGGCGTGCTAAATTAATGTTCACCAATTAGTACATAGTACAGTACATTTCTCAGTTATAATACAGGTTGTTTCTCGTGTAAATACCACACCTTCATGCCAGTACACAAGTTTATTGCTACAACGAAACGCATCATTTATAGCATCATTTATTTAGGATCATCATGTTACATGGCTCTGTAATAACACCATGTAAAACACCAGCATCACAAGTTACAAGTTGGGCTTTTGAGAGGGTGGTCGTGGTGTGTTTCATGCTTGGGCAGCTTGAGGACAACATTAACAGTGTTTCAGAAAAAAAAAGCTTAACAAGTGCATGTCTGTGCGTCACACAGCTGCAGGATTAGAGGCTTCATCTTAAATGGTCTAAGAAGACTTCATTTCCCCACGATGATGCCAGAACTCAAATGCTCCTTTTTCAAGAAAGCTTATTATAAAATG
>VOQK01043267.1:83934-95304 GCA_015052645.1 Benitochromis conjunctus | reverse complement strand
TAAACACATACATTGGAACACTGTCAGTCATGGATTGGCCTCCCCAGAGCCGGGATCTCAACATGATTAAAGGAATGTTGGGTTAACTTGGCAAAAAACAGTGCAAAAAGCAGCCAAAATCCAAAGAAGAGCTTTGAATGTTCATTCCTGAAGATTACTTAAATACATTACTAGAAAGCTTACCTAAGAGAATTCAGGCTGTCCTAGCAAATATTGATTTTCAAATTTGATTTAATTTGAATCACACAGACCATTTTTGTCTTATACGCATTTCCATTTTTGTTTGCACATATCAATAGATCGCTGCACCTGTATGTTTTCCTATGAAATCATAAAAAAATGAGAGGTGCCACATGACTTTAACACAGTCCTGTAATTGAACTAAATATTTTTTTTTTTTTTCAGAAATACTCACACAGAAAATGCAAAGTGTCATACAAAGATTTTACAAATCTGTCTCTTAGAAGACAAACAGTCCCAAGATCCCCTGAGCAAAGTGCTCTTCTGATTGACCCTGATTGAATCTAGAATAAAACTAGGAAATGACACAAGGAAAAGTTACATCCCGGGGACATGAAATACCCCCGTTTAGTCATTGCTAAACTGCTCTAATGACTGAGTGTTGTAAAGAAACACAAAGCCCTTTGAGAAAATGTTGGGCAGTATGGGACTTGAGAAAAGGGCAAACATGTCATAACTGTATTGTATAAATGTATTTCTGCTGGTGCCTTGAGCAGAGGCAAACTTAATACTGGACCTAAGAATGAAACTCTAAATGTGCCATTATCATTCATGGGTGACGGTGCATGCTGGACATGTATGCCAGTATCATTACAGACCCTTCTAAATACAAAATTCTTAACACATGCAATATTGGGGGCTAAAGGTTAAGTTAAACTAGACTGAACAACCCATCCTAAGCTAAGTGTTGACAGCACATTTTTAAATCTATTAAGTACAACTCCAACTATAGCCTTCAGCAATCATCAAATAAAGGGCAATAACACAGAAGATAAGATAGAGAGAAGGAGGGAAGTGAACTTCAAAGAACACTGGTACAAGCTGGTACACAACTCTATCATGATTAAGACATGGGTATGTAGAAAATAAATGTCTGAAAGGCCATACAGTGTGTAAGATAATACGTTTTTTCATGCCATGTTCTTAAAGTAGAACATCAGGCAGTTTCTCATGGCTGCTTTTCAATAAGGGCAGCTGCTGTGTCCTTGCCCCGTTGCCTCCTGGGAGCCTTTATGCAACAAGGTTATTGAAAGCTAGCAAAGGGTAACAGCTCTTTCACTTCTGGATGTGTACCCAGTGTCAGTACTGCCCAGTACGAACTACACTGTCATTCCCAAAGCCAGGAAGTGTGCCCTGTTGCCAGGTGACTGATTACAAACCACTGGCAACCAAATCAGCTGCATTAAGCAGGCACCAAAGATAGCAAACATATTTTAAAAGTTTCTTTGTTTAAAATGGCGACATTCATCTGGTCCTCTTTGTAGTATTTGCGATATGGTGAGGCCAAGATTTGAATGTATTTTAGTGAGATACAGTCCCAGTTAGGTGCTGTATAAAAGTTGTTGTGGGTTATTGTTTAGCGCAGACCATTGGGGTCAAGTTGCTTGTGGAACACAGCATTGTTTTTGAATTATTTATTACAGCCCTGTGGTGGTATAATTTAGTATGATCCCTGACGTCATATCTACACAAAACAACCGCAGGGGTTTCCTCGCAAGGATGTGTTTCTGAGTTTTTTGCCTTCTACTATAACATCTGAGTGGAGTACAATTTAGTGAGCATAACTAGTGTCAGTTGTACATATGTTTTTAAGCGACTAGATTTGAGGTTTTAAACACTTAAAGCAGTGAAAAAGAAAAGGATGAAATTTTGATGCTGTTGCCTGATTTGCCATGACTTACTTTAAAATATTAGAAAAGCAAATGTCTGTCTATGGCTGTTGATTGCATTTATCTACCCATGAGGCAATTGAGATAAAGCTGATTTAGTTTGGCTCATAGCTCAAGCGACCATAGTTTGTGAAACCTAAGACGACAATTTCTTCTTGAGCCAGTGGCATAATTGCAGTGTTCAACCATTAAACCAGTCAGTCAATATTTCCAATTGCTTTAGGCTTTTTGCATGAACACACTTGGTATTTACTGTAAGCACTTTTAAGCAAAGACATTTATCAGTAAGTGTGGCAATTCGGTACTTTTCTTAGTTAAACAATCTGGGCTTGGTTTTAATAAATAACACCATAAAGGTATATGGAGGACACTTTGTGACAGAGTGACTCATTCTTTGCCAAGGGTTTGGTTTCAAATTCTGCACTGGGAATATTTCCCACACAACCTAAGGCCCATATCTATTCAGTGTTTGGCAAATCCTAAAGAAGAACTAAACAAGTTCTACTGCAAGAATCAAGAATCATGTCTTAGTGTGGCCACACACTCTTACAACTTGAATTACTTATAAGCCAGGCCTTGGTCGACTCTGGCAGGCTGCTTCAACGATAGCTGAAAAAGAAAAAAAAAACTACAATGAGAGAAAAAAAAAACAACCCCCAACAGTAATTGTGAGTGTCACCTGGAAATCATTTACTAAGCAAACAAATAAGTCTAACAGCCTCAGAATCTCAACTCAAGACACAGTTTCTAATGACTACAAGTCACAAAAGGGAAGAAATCAAACCACAACCTTGCAATCCCTCAAGTTTAAAAACAGGAAGGAAACAAAGACGTCACCACAGACATGTAAACAGTTAAAAGTGTGAAAAGGTACCACAACAATATGTAACACCATCAGCAATTTTATTACTGCTAGAGCTGCAATACTGGGGTGAGTTTTGCACTGATTATGTTCTACTTCTCATTGTTTAACAATGCCATATTTTTTTAAGTTAACATCACCAAAACCGTGCACTTACATGCCCACTCAATGTGGGATTTTCTGAGCGATGGCAATGCAGGCATTCATTCACTGAAAGTTATAACCTGTTTCCATATTATGGCAAAGTCTGGCACACATTTAAGCCACAGTGATTCATAACCATAGTGTGTATAACAAAAAACAAACAAACAAACAAACATTATCTTTGGTTTTGGATTCTGACGTCTCACTGTTAGCGTTTTGGCCACTGCCATGCTAGTGTTTTGAAACCAGAACTTATCGATATTTAGAGAGAGGGTGGAGTGTTAAGATATAAGCTAATGTTGTTTAACAAGTCGCCTCCAGAAATTGTAATGTTACGATGCACAGACACAAATATCTGCTAATCTGCTAAGACACAGGCTAACAGAATACTAGTATTTAACTCTGGCTGAGGGAAAACTAACTTCCTGCCCTGTAACTCTAACAGCCATTTGTCAGATAAATCTATTTAAAATGCTCGAAAATGAACAAATAACACAAACATTGAGGAAAGGCCTGGTTCACAGACTCAGATTAGATGAGGTGAGGCCTCCCAAACACCAATCAGCTACTGTTTTCTTTGTCAGGAAAACCGTCAGTCAACGTGGCCACGCCCCTTTCTCCACTATGCAAATAGACTTATCAAAAAGGAGAGGGAGCTATCCATATGGAGGGGGGAGGTTCATGAGGGAAGGTAGGCAATCTGTGTTGGTATTGTTTTACTCTTTTATCAATCACTACTCAATGAAAATCTCTTCATATACTTCCAACGAAAATTGTTTTCATACCATGCATTATACACAGCCTATGTCACGCAATCACAAATCTGCTTACAACTAAAAAAAGAAAATGGCCATTTCATGTTAGGATTGATTCCTTTTTTCTTCCCTACAACAAATAAATAAGATTCAGTTTGCAATCTAATTTCTACTAAGTAACAAATTGCATTCATGCTAAATGTGGATAGAAATTCAGCTAAAGCATATTTTTCTTCTTGATTAAAAAAATAATTTTATAGAAATGGATGCCTGCAAACGTAGCCTTGCTCTTAACACAAAGACAACATGTTTTTATGAGCACTATATATATAGTGCACGTTCAGTGAAATTAACTTTGGAGTCACAAGATAAGAGATCATTTTGTGGTATAGTGTTTATGTCCTGATTACAGACACAAAAATAGATGCCTTTTGAATATAAAGGCTTTGACCCTTTATCAGTATTTATGGTAATGGCAGCTTCTCGGTGAAATTGTAACCCCGGGTTCTGATTCATTTGAGAAGCTTTTGGGGTGGCTATAATCAATTTATTTAAAGTACTCCGTTGAAAAATAGGCAGAGAAAGGGCACCATGCACAGTCAAGGTTGTGTCAGAGACAAATGGTCTGTCAATGTGCTTTTTATCTTGTAACATATAAATTCAACGAACATGGACCAGAGACCGGGCTAAGGCATCGCAAGGTAACAGCTAGTTCGAATCGTCCAGAGCCTATTTTCAGTAGACCTGGAGGCTCAGAGGCTTAAGGTCACCACTGTCTGCTGCTGCTGTCAGCCTACACATTCATCTAGTCTCATTTTTAAAATTTGCCTTTCTTAGACTTTCTGTACTTTCCTCATTCCTTCTGCTCACACTTTCTGCTAATGCTCATCTGTCATTTTTACTCTGTGTCCTTGAGCTGCATCCTAACAAGTAAGCCACCCAAGCCAGGTGGACCCTCTTCCTGTCCTCTCCCCTGAGATACTGGGCTTCTTGCCCAGATAGTGAAGCAGTAACCTCCCTGGCGACAGGATGCTGCTCGGTCAGGCCCCTGATGTCACAGGCAAGTTGACAAGCTGCTGGCTCTCAAAAAAAAAGAAAGAAAAGAAAAAGAGCTCAGGACAATGCAGTGTTCTGTAGAAAGCAGAAAGCTGGGAGAAATTGATGGTAACGACAGTATAAAGGAGAACCCAAGCAGTAAGGGGGGGAAAAAAGCAAGCTGCTTCTGAAACATCCCTCCGGACAATACTGCAAGGTAGAAGTAGGGCCCCACTGTGCTGAAGACCAGACATCCAGACTGCTGTATCAGGTTGCTTAGTCATCATTGTAGCAGGGAGTGAATACAGCTCTTAAACATCTTCACCACATGACACTGGCAAATCTGATGAGTAATCTTCCTGAACAGCAATATTGATTTGCCCTCTGACAGACTGAGCTGAGCTATTCTGATCAAACTGGTTAAGTCTGCATACCAGAGTCATCACTGATGCACGACACAAGTAGAATGGCCAAGTAGAGGCCAGAGATGATGCACTAAGATTACAGTTGGTTTGCTTGATAACTTCCATGCCATGTGATTTATCTGTGCGATCTACTATCTGATCACCAGGAAAACTGCACTTTAACTCAACTCTTTTGATTCAAATGTGCTGTCTAAGAAACGCAATTCTGCGTGTTTTTCATTATATAATTATTCACCCGAAAAACTGGCTGCCAATGGGACACCTAAGTTGCCTGATGTAGGAGACACTTATAGCATTTGGGTAAATAAGGTAACACTAAATCAGGTATTTCCTGAAAAAGCTCAACTCATAGTGACAGTTCACATGGAGCTTTCACATAATATCACACTCACCTAATTTCATCAAAGAGGCAAGGAGGACCCATAATGCGATTTCAAACGGGACATGTACGTTTTCGTAGTTTAAGTCTAGCACAGGGAAAGCCTTTCCAGTGATGTTGTGACTGCCATGGCCATTCGCTTTGTGGCCGCCCGAGTGTTCCGTGGTAGGAGAATGCTGGTCTGAGCTGGCAACAGCGAGGGTAAACACGGAGCCCTCCAGAAACACTAAAAGCATCACCAGGAACAGTCTGCGAAGCCGGCCCGAAGACCCGTGTGACACAGTCCTGGAAGGCATTTTTGCAGAAAAATAAAGGCGACCTTGAATGAAAACAAATACGAGTTTGATTGTGTTGTTTTTAACAAGTCAGCTTGAAAAATCGGGCAAGTTTAAGGAAGTTGTGCCAGTTATCACTCCGTAGTGTCGCGTTAGTTAAAACTACTCGACCGTAGAAGATTCTGACAGTCAGTTCGTCAAACTGACACCGAACCAAAGCGAAACCGAACCAGTCCCCTCATTCTGTCCGTTAACGTTAGCTAGCTAGACTTCTTCGCTGATGTAGCCAGGTAAACAGCCGCTTCCAGGAAAGGCCGTTGTGGAAACAAAGCAGGAAACGCCAAGATCCTAAAAGAGTGTCCTTTTCTTTCCTTTTACAACAGCCCAGTAACCTCAGTTGCTCTTCATAGCGGCGTTTCACAAGTTTGTCCGTTTCCTTGTCATTGACTATCAACGTCTTCTTCGGTGGAAGATGTCATCGTTGATGCTGGGGGTAAACGAGGCACATCGGCATCCCTTCAGTGTCTCCTCTCTCCCCCTCCTACCTGAGACACTCGTCCGTGAGGCGGCCGTGCTCAGATACTGACCTTGAATAGAAGCTACACGGCAGCTGCCACATTATCTGTTCACCGTGTGGCCCGACTACACCAACTTTTTGATATTAACCTCCGTGTGTTCCGCATCTCTACGGTATGTCCGGAGAGACTAGACCCTGTGCTGAGCTCAGACGGAGGATTGGGGGGGGGCTTGTGCGTGTGCTCCGCCTCTGCCTCTGAGGCTTTTCCCGGGGTGTCAAACCAAGTGGCGACTTGACTTGTCTGCAGTGGTATTATAGCTTCATACTGCCTTCAAAAAGCACACCCTTTCGCGGAGCTTTAGTGGGTGGGATGAGGAGTAGAGTGAAAAGTGGGGTGGGGGTGGGGCGTCCGCGTATAGTGACACCTATAGGAAAGGAGGTTTAAGGTGTGGGATCTCCACAGCGTTTCTCCTCTGCATGCCTGCTCTTGAATGGGCTGCGTGGAGCCTGATATTGTTGGCATGTGGGTGCAGCAGGGAGGCCAAAGGTCAGGGTTTAACTAGAAGCAAGAGTCCAGAAAGCATTGTTCATTAGGGATCCTTCAAATATAACGATAGTGTGTTGTGCCTTTGCTTTCAGCCAAGTTAACTCTGGGGACACAATTTTAATTCTTAATTGAAGCATGGTGAGCAGTGATATTTATAATACATAATTAGTAATGTGATAGCTGCATAGTGAGGGGTCAGTGGACAATTTCAGCTGCCAGCCGCAGCCCACAGAGGTCTCAATATGCAATTCAAGGACACTTATCTAGAGTGCATGCTTGCTATTGTGAGAGATGTAGTTGCAAAAAAACCCCCAACCCTCTCTCTGTGGGAGTGGCTAGGGAAGCTACTGGCTTTGCAAGTTACGAATAATGACTCAGCACTTTTCTAGTGATTTTCCAAACGCACCTGTCAGATTTAGCAACATGTAATTTCCTGGTGCATCGCAACGGTCGCTTCTGTTTGAGTTTCAAAACCAGTCATGCTTTTTCTGCGCTTAAAGGACACCCTGATGCAGTTGACACACGACCCTGAGTGCATAAAGAAAAGCTGGAAGGTAGTTCATTTATGTCAAAAGGACGAATTACAAAAAAAACAAGGCAATTGTTTTTTAAAGAGTCACAAAAGTTTGGTCACGCTAAAACAGGAAATGAAAAGCGACATGAGCCGATTGTAGATTTGTGCCCATGTAAGTGCTTTCTGGACATTTAGATAAGAAACTTTCCAGTGAAAAGAAGATGTTCATTTTCTACGTCCAACCTGCAAAACAAAAGTAAATTAGATCACGTCTAGTCTGTCAGAATGATTGTGAGTGTGTCATTAATGGTTACTGCTGATAACAGTGTACTGCATTACACCCACCACTTAAACTCTGTTTCAGTCGGAGTTCAGGCGACAAAGCGTCTGTGCTGTTTGTCACTTTTTTCTTAATATGTTTATAACTTTATGACTATAAGGTGTTGGTTTTACAGCTCTTTGTTGTAGTTTCTATGGCTCTTCATGGTTTCCACCATACCTTTAAGGGGGACCACAGAACCTGCTTCTGCTTTACTGTGGCTAACAACCTTTGTGGTCGCAAAAGAAAGCTGTGCGTTAACCACTGATTTCATCTTCGGTACTAAAAGTATACGTTATATACTATGCATATGTAGTAGAGATCTTTGTAAGATGCTGTTATTGGTATTAGTATGCAAGTTTTAAACAGAGAATATTTGGTTTTGTCCCAGTAGGGGAAGCACAGATAATAAACACTAAATACTGATGACTAAATTTAATTTAGCTGTGTTTGGTTTCAGTTTTCTGGTTTCTTGGATTGGTGGCTCACTCTCACGCTGTCACAGCTTATTAATAAGCCACTAATAATATTTCCACTCCTTGTTTTATTATGTCATAATGAATGTCCGCTGTGAGGAAATGTTATTTTATTTGGAATTGACAAGCACATCTATTAGAGGATTTACTATACATGATGATTGTTTTGAATATAAATACTTTCATCACTCTTTCCACTGAAAATGCAGCAAAGACTGTTTTGTATATTATGTAGTATGGGACTAGATGTCTATGTAGGGTCCCAGTCATCCATTCATGGTAGTCTTAAGAGCATGGACCAAAAAAAGAACATGGACTTTTTTAAGTTTCTTAGACATCTCACCTCTGATCCAAGAGGCTTCTTCAGTTCAGAAATCCACAAAGATGCACAAAAAAGAAGGTGAGATACCAACGAGGGAGAAACAGAATGACAAACCGAACAACATTGCCATTGCTTATGTTGCAGGTTTGTTTGAGAAACTCAGGAGAATTTTCTCCAACCATGACATCCCAGACCCAGCCACACCCTTATACAAAAATGTTTTGTCAACCCAAAGACAAAACTCCCAAATACAAGCTAAACAATGTAGTGTATGCCGTGCAGTGCAGTGACAAGTGCTTGGATCTCTACACAGAGGAATGCAAACAGCTACTCCACAAATGCACAGACCAATAAGACAGATGGTTTGACAGAGGAGTAAAAGAGGCCATCTACATCTTCCTGTGGATGACAGGTGGTGGCTTACAACACCAGCTATTAGCCACCTGCATACAATGCAGTCCTGAGATTCCTTCCCAGGTGCTTCATACCTTGCCTCAGGTGATTGCAATCAGTCACATGATATAGTGAGGCAAGGTCTTACAGTGGTCTCCCCCCTCAGCCCCCGATGATGGTAATTGTCCACACCTTTTTTCTCACCTTGACTCGTGATGACACGCATCATCAATAGTGGGTCAATGACCACCTCTAAAGGGGAAAAATCTCACTGGCCACAGAACAGAATGGATGAGAGGTGAAATGTCTTCACAAACTTAAAGAAGTCCAGTTGTCTTCTTTTTTCATGCCCCTAAGGATATGGACTATTATGTCAAATGAGAATAATTAGTAGTTTTCATTTTATGTACTTCTAGCATCTAAATTCATTACAGCAATTGTGCTGAGCCACAAATAGAGGGTGAGAGAGAAGCTGGGTTTATTGATTTGGTAGTTGTATTCATAGTAATAGTTAGAGCAAGCCCGAGGATTCACTAAATGCACGTCTACTGTGTGGATTCTATTTTCAAATTTGTTTTCTATTCTAAAATTCAGACTTAGTCACTTTTAGAGAAGAGCGAAAGGAACAGAAACACACTGATTAATTCACAGCTCTTGTGTCTTTGTAAAATTAAAGACTGCAAATTAATCAGTGTCCTCCTGCCCCCTTTGTCTTCTGAAAGATTGCTGTCCTTGAGTTGAGAAGCAGCGAATTTAGACACATTTAGTTGGAAGAAGTGTTGAAGCCTGGTTTTACTGGTACTACCCAATTCATTATACTACACTGTGATTTCTGACTACTTTTAATTGGTTAATAATTAAATTATTGCTATGAATGTGAATGTGGAACAGCTAGTTCACAGTGACCTCTTTTTAATTTCATCTGTTCTCTACATCTTTACTGATGTAAACAGTAAGTAGTGTTGTTATTCCTGGTATTCAAAAATCTGACTCTGCAACAGAACATATATACCATACGAAGCATGACAATGTGAAACAACTTGCAAATGAACGCCATACAAAAACAGCAGTGACCTTTTATAACCGGTCAAGGTTAGAACTCTTAAATCCATAACCTTTAGCTGCCCTCTTTAGCTCTGTTGTGGTAAAGTTGGGTTGCCAAGAGCTTTGCTGTGTAAACCCACATTTCTACACGATTCCAAATGCCATCCAGCCCTTGGAGAAAATAATAGTGGGCAGGGTGCAGTGGTTAGCGGATATGAAGGAAATTACCCAGGAAGACGGCGCTAGCCACATAGCCAGCCTATCGTACTGATGCTGAAACTAATTATAGCAAATAGATTATGTGCTTTAAGGCCACATGAACTGAGAGGCCTGGTGGTTCAGTGCTGTAGTTAAGGCCACTTTACACCATATAGCTGAAGCCAAAAATTCTAATATGATCAAAGATAAATTGTACTTGACTAAAATAAATACTGTGCTTGAGGAAAAAGGGAGCTGCATATTGAAAGTGTTTCATCTAAGATCAGGCAAAAACTATTTTATTGAACCCTACTGACCAAGCCTGCAGTCCAAAGCTTGTTTGCTTTCTCTTTTTGGGAGACCTTCTTTCATATATTTGTAGCTAAAGAAAGTACAGTCTCAATGATAGAAGTCAATTTCTCTTCTTCTGAACTGTGCAATTACACAATTTTCAATCGTAAAACTCGACCAGCTCACCCTGACACTAAAATGGTTTATGTATCTGCTTTGAAGTTTCTATTTTCTGCGTTTATCTGCATGGCGCTACTCACTCTGCTTTTACCCGCAAACCACTTAATGTGGAGCAAAACAAGTCAATTATTGCCAGGCAGCATTTGAACCTCTGGAAAAAAAAAAAAAAGCTGTAACTTTTACCATGTCCACTGGATTGAAAAACAAGGCAATTGACAAGTTTGGTGGCTACTATTTTGTTTGTTTGCTTTCATTTGGGGAAAAAATGAAAAAACCCAGAAGCATGTACAGATTTGATCAGATATAAGATAAGGTAAGATAATCCTTTATTAGTCCCACACATGGGAAATGTTTTGCACAGCACAAACAGAAAAAAAAATGAATATTTGGGACCATAAATCCCTGTTTACATTTGGAGTTTACCAAAGGTCATATTGGGTTAGAAAATCACATAAGAAAAAATTCAGAGAACTTTAGCTGCAAATTACTGTCCTAATATTCTACTCAGAAGCTGTCTGCATCACTGTTGCAGTCCTGGCTTCGGGCTGACCACTAATAAAGTGGCTTTGCAGTACAGGCTAGCAGGATCCACTGCTGTCATCTTCTGGATTTGTAAAGCTTCACCAGCGGCGACCTGGAATGAGACTTAGAAAAACAAATGGTGACATGATGCCACCTGGTATAAGCTGTGTAAATGATGACGAGCTCTGACAGCATGTCTGCCAGCAGGGATGGTGGCAAAATATTTTGATGGCTTGAATCGCACTCTGTTAGGGAGAGGTAG
>VOQK01043267.1:57403-75833 GCA_015052645.1 Benitochromis conjunctus | reverse complement strand
GTATCTGCTTTAATTAGTGCTAATTAACAGATTAATACAATACTAGAATATTATCCACTAAAGTAAAGAACAAACTTATTGTAACACACATCCGGTCAGATATTTTATATTCAAATAATTCCATTTAAAAATGCTGCTAAAAGCACCAACAAACATGGTGGAAAGGTCCGTTTCAGGAGCTGTAATTAGCTGAGGCCTTGCAGACCAGGGACAGACCAGGGAGCTTGAAAATCATGGTTTGTACATCAGTTTTCTAGATATTTCTGACCCCCCACCCCTGCTTCATTCTTGGTCCGCTCTGTAAAATCTTGGAAGCACTCAGTTGGTACAGCTGCTTGTAAGGACAGCTGTCAGTCAAAACAGCCACACCCCTAATTCCAATATCGGGATGGATGAGTTATAAAACAAACGATTTTCCATCCCGAGGAGTAAAAGAGGCCAGTCTCAAATAGCCACTAGAGGAACTGCAGTACTCGTCAGTTTGACATGCTCAGTTTCATTTTTCAGCGCAGAAGCCAAATGCACACCTAGATACCTGATACTGGGTAGGACCGAGCATATACTAAAGCTTCCCAGCACATTTACCTTGACTTGTGACTCATTACATGTACTGCTCCAAATGTTAGCTTGCAATTAGAACTGAATTGGTGAGTTGAAGTAAACATGCAAAGTAAACCTTTTTTGGCGATAATGCAAACACTTCGACGGGAATAAAAGCCGTTTTGATATCTTTCACAGTTTATGCTTGTCGTATCACACCACTGAAAAGCAGCGTAATGCCTTGGCTTCACTCACTCCTTTCCCAGAGGCATCTGGTTTTAGGCCTGCCCTACATGACATGCTTTCTGAGTGGGTAGAAAGGCTGTAATTTACATAGTGATGAGACTTTTCATGACTGAATGTATCTCGCTCATATACAGACTTGGGTTTTTGGGCCACTGCAGCATGACACCATATATTTCTTTCTAAATACTGTTACTCTTATGTAAACTGTCATTTACTGTTTCTTCGCTAAATATGCCACCATGCTCCGTCAGCCTCTTTAATCAGTGCAAAGGTTCTCAGTTTTAAACAGTGCGACTGTAAAGACTGAGAGGTCACTGCCACTGTACCCTGTGCTGAAACCACATGAAGATGAACACAGTGACCGTCAAGTCTATAAAAGGAGCAGCTCATTGTACAGAAAGAACCACAAACTTTATCTTTACCCTATTTTCAGTGCAGGAATGACAAAAATATAGCTGTTCATAAAATATGCAGGGAGGTATTGTAGTTCTCTGAAAGTTTCTATTTAAGGGAGCTGTGGGACTTATTGGGGCATGCTCAAACTGAATTATAAACTCACTGATACAACGTGACGACTTGTTTTATGAGCTAGGGAGAATGTGGAATAGTGTAACCCTGCCTGTGAACATATATAGTACATAGACAGAGCCAGGAAGAGCCAGCACAGCATAGGCCAAAGCCACATCCTTCCTGGCTATCTTTGTCCACTTCGCTATACATCAGAAATCTGCTTCCTGCCCAGTTATTATGTGGGAATCGACACAGAGCATTAACGCACGTTGTCCGTTTCTTTCAAATGAGACCCATATAAGGAGGAGAGCTCTAAATAGTTGCTTCCATGCTGAAGTAACTGTAATACGAATTCAAATACAGTGAATGTAATTTCACTAAACTGTAACAGAACAGGAATTGCTATCAATGTGATTGTGGAGTATGGTGTTTGTATTGTAGAAAACATATCATGACCAGAAAGATCAGTCAAGGCCATGACACAGCATTCTCAAAAACACACAGCTTTGGTTTCACTACATTGCGGGCCTAAGAAAAAAGTCAGAAATAAGATTTACCTATCATTAACATTATTTATCGTTTAAAAATATAATCAGTAAAAGATAATTCATCACGTTTCTAAGCGTGTACAGAGTGTTATAAAAACTCCATTACCACTGGGACACACTGACTTATAGACACCCCTGTACACTAACCTTTCTTTCTTGTATGGAGGGATTACTGTCATGGGGAAAAAACCTACTTTAAATGATTGTATTGACAAAGAGTGATTTTTAGGGCTTTGACCTTCCAGGAGAGGAGTTTAAAAGAGTGATAATGAAATCATTCGTAGCCATGGTTAATTTGTTATGCTGATGAAATAACAATGAGGGTAGACCTGGAGGGAGACATGCAAATCATTGTCTCAGCACATGAATTAACTAATGCTTTTAAAAACTATCGCTAGCAATCCAACATGAGGAACCTACGTTTGGATAACAGCAAACCGAACTTGATAATATATTTATTGTTGTATACATTTTTCTTTCTCTAGGAACCCAAGAGATGGTTGTGCTGGAAAATCCCAGTAGATCAGCAGTTTTAAAGAAAATACTCAGCAAGTCTGACTTCAACAGCCATGCCAGGTTCAAAGTCACCTTACTTCTGCTGCTCAATTTCAACTTCAACAGATTATTATGATCATGTGTACATGTGTACATGTGTAAATGCACTGAGATGCTGCCATCTAACTGACTCATTATACATTTGCGTTAATGAGTTGAACAGGAACAGGAATACCTAATAAAGTGGCCTATGAATGTACTGTATGTAGGGTATTCTTTGTTTAATGATGTTTAGTTTCACATTTATAATTTCAAATCCTTCATATTTAATTTTTGTGTCTGAACACTCTTTCCTCTGTAGTAGACTCACGGTTTTTTTCCAAGTCAGTAAGGTTTTGATGAAAGCACAACACCATTTAGGGTCTAAGTCTTACAAGAATGGGGAGAGGGTTTTATTGATTGGTCAAAGTGACTGACTTTTCATATTTTGACACGTTAAAAGTGTTTTGATTATTTTAGCATCTTTTGCACATGTGAGTCTGTTATAACAAATTCCTTAACTGTTTTGAGAAGCGCATTAAGGCTGGTCAGAAAAGATGTGCAAAGCGCGTCGAAGTGATTGAGAAAAACTGCAAGAACAGGTTGATTTAAATGTATATTTGGATCTACATGCTCTGCACTTTTACTCTTGTTATGACCATGTAGACTGAATACCTTCAGCCCATGTAACTCAGTCCAGACGACAGGCTGCATTAGTCCAAATATGTGCATGTGCATATATGTGGCTGTATAAACCACGCTCTTACTTGTCTACAGATCTCCAAGCACATGGGTGCATGCATTTCTATTTGCCCATCTTTTCACATGCGTGCTCACCCCTGTTGCCCTCGAGCAGTACCAAGAATGTCAGGAGGCTGTGGAGGCAGTGGCTGCGTGGGGAGCGTGACTCAGCGTGGACAATGATAAGGAAGGACAGCTTTGCAGCAGCTGGGCACACTGCAACATCAGACACAGGCTGGATTTGAATATTGCATTAAAGCAGAGGAGCAGTTTTCTCTAACCCCCAAGGATCCGTGGAGTTCTGTTCCAGGCCAGCGTCTCATTCTGGGCTAACTCAGCCACAGTTTGCTCATGCTTGTCTGTCTGTATAAATGTGATGACATGTTAGGTAGGTGCTACTGTGAGGAGAGGGAAACTGAGCTCCTGTTTCTTTCAGTCTTGCTAAGTAGTGGCTGACCACAGAGTTGTATTCTGGACCAAACCCAAAGCCACAGAGCCCCATGTGTAAAGAGCAGAGGGGGGAGGGCATACAGGCATAAACTAGGCTGAATTCTGCAGAATTGCAGAGCAGAAATAAGGATGTAAATATCCAAAAAATGAAGACGGTATTAATTCCCAAGGGAGCTACAAAATTAGTAAATTATATCCAGATGCAAGAACTCCTGAATTTAAAGTTAGCCTGTTTGAACATTTTAAAATTTTTATGGCCTATAGCATATAATGTTTCTTGCTTTCTTGCTATAGGCTTCATCTCCTTTTAAATGGTAATACAGAGATGCCCCCGGGAGATCTTGCAGCTCAGCTCAACATCATCTAACAAGACAAAAAAACAAGACCACAAAACACGTGGAGCCCCGAACTACAGCATATTTAACCATCAACCACATCAGGGACTGTAAAGTGCTACAGTCACACATGATAAAGCTTCTAAAGCAAAAATTGTGCTGGGTTTCCATCTGAGTCACAGCCACTAACAATGCCCACTGAAAAGTCAGACACGTTGGCAACCATGGGAACAATACAGTAGACAAACAGTGCTCTGTAATCAGCCCTGCCCACTGATGGATTCCAAGTGAAGATGTCATTTACTACACACTTGCATGTGGAAAACAATAATCTTGACAGAAACGTAGTCTGGTGCAAAAAAAAAATAAAGGGGGGAAATGTTTGATTAAACAGGCTTGTGACTGGAATACCTACAGGTGACTCAGTCTGGACGGGGAAAGTAGATGATTAATAAACCAGAACCTTAAAGGTACAGCTTGTGTAAAGTGCTTAGTCTTAAAACAAACTGTTGAACTCTGGAGTATAAAAAGCATAATGTTTAGCAAAATCCTGGCCATCCAGCTGTGTCCAATCACTGCTGCACCAACACTGAAACCCTTCTTTTGGCTTGACCACACTCACAGGGCCATTTCTGAATGAGCCATTGTCTTGTGTCTCTGGTCCACAGAGACAAGAAAGAAAGATGGCAGAAAACAACTAACAATTGTTGTTCTTTTGGAATAGGAGCAAAAAGTGGAGCTGGTTGAGTTTCCCCACACCAGCGACCGTAAGAAAAAAGAGGGATGGGGCGGAGAAACAAAGAAACATGTCATGATGCTTGTTTGGGGTAGAACTTGAACCGCAGTCCCTAATATTGAAGAGAACAAGGGGACTGTGTGATGTGGCGTGTGTGCATGTGTGTGTTCCTTGGTGGGTATGCACGTGCTTTTCATTACACAGTACGGTAACACAAATTTGCACATAATATGCACAGCAACAGAAACTGTACTTCATTTAGGGTTGTGTGTTTGTGTTAGAAAAACAGATAACCAACACACATAAATGTCATGTATTTCTGTGCTTTAGGTGTCTCTCTAACACAATACTCTCCAGTCTAAGATCACTCCTGTGTGCATAACATGTTGAGGTCTCGCCAAAGCCGAATCTCTCCAAGTTATCATTTATTCCTTGAAACTAATGCAGGGTCAGAGCCTTTAACTAACATAGCACCACATTACATACGTGGCCATTAAAGTTATAACTAGACCTGCGCTGTGTGTTTTATAGAATTCACTTCAAACTACAATCAGTAAATATTTGAAGCTGCTCAGAGTGCTTTTATTGGCCGCTTGATGAATCAAAGTTGACACAGTAAAAATAGACGAATAACGATTGCTTTGATATATCATTAATGAGTAATTTATTGATTTTTCCACAGTTCCAGAGCCCCGTTACAAAGCTCATTTAATGGGTTACCTGAATAATTTACCAGCATGAAATTTCATGTCTTTTGTATAAGTCTATGTTATTAAACGATTAATCTTCCACAGAAGCTTTTGGGGTTTATTTGGGTTCATGTGTTGTCCTCACATTAGCTCTCGGCTGAATGTAACAAGAGCCTCCACCTAGCACAGTCTAACACCACCAGGTACAAAATTAGTGCACAATGTGGGAGTATGTGTAGGAGCAGGCTCGGTTTCTCCACGTTTGCCATAGTGAGCACTTAAATAAATTTCCCACTTCAGCAAATGCTGTGTTTATGTTTCGTCATTTACATAGCTTGATTTTCTTGATTGTTGTATGAAAAATCTCAGTGAGAATGTGATTGTTTTTAGCAGAAAAACAAATGTACCCTTTTAATATTTCAATTAAAATTGCTGCAACGTTCCTTGCTATTTGATGCAGAGTTTTACAGTGTTTAACTTAATTGCCTGATGGATCACTGACGGATGCATTACTGGCATGTCAGTAATTTTGATTGGCTTTGGTTGGCTGCAGTTTTCAGTTTTGCTTTGCAGTTTAAGCAGATCCACAGTCCAATTTCATGGCTTCTGTCAAACAGCAAAGTGCAATTGATTCAATATTATTGAACCACGAATTAGTAGGGGTCTTTTTTTAACCTGTCACTGGCGTTAGACAGGTGTTTTACAATGTTTTTTTCTTAACTCCTGCAACTCGTGAACATTTACTCAAATGAAAGAAATCCAACTCTTCCTGAAAGCAGAGACTCTATGCTTTTCTGTGAAAGCACAAAGTTGCTACTTTCAACTACCTTCAGAAACCTTAGGAATTTTTTGATTGTGCCAATTGTTCAAGAGTTACGGTAGTTTGACCTAAACATTTGACCTAAAATGGGTTAATCTGTATGGTTGTAACACAGATACTGATATTTTCTGCCAAGTAACAGATTAATAAAATACTAGAATTTCACTCACCAAAGCAAATAATCCTGGGACTCTTAAAGCTACTTCAAGAATCATCAACACCTCAGAGGATCAGATTTTCTGACAGCCACCAAGAGGCCACCAGAGGAACTGCATTTTGGTATTTGCTGCTTTCTTTGGTGATAGAAAATTTTTTACTATAAGGTGCAAAGTTTGATGAAGAAATGTCACACATTACATTACAGTATAAAGGTGTAAATAACTTTGATTACATCTTCATACTTCATACTCTTGCCTAATAACAGCTCATCCAAGCTGTCATTAGGCAGTAGGTGTGGTAAATCTTAGACAGATCACCAGTCTCGTGCAGGGCTTGCATAGCTCTAAAGTCGATTTTATATCAGTAGTTATTAAGAAATTTATGCCATGTTAGACATGCTGTCCTAGTTTTTGTTTGTAGAGGAATGTACTTGAGCAGACTTTCCCCCTTCACATATCAGAGTCAATCAGAATCATCATTCTCAAATTTTCAGATGACTGACAGTCCTAAAGTCCTGCTCCAATCAGGCCCACAGGCGTCTGTCAGTTACGAGCACCTCATCATTCCCACCATTAGCGGTAACCTGCATATGCTGACTCAGTCGTTACAGAACAAAGTGCAGGTACAAAGACAGAGGAGGGCCTGATTCAATCACACACCTAAACATTATGAAGACCAGACACATTCAACATGTGTCAAGTAGAACACCAGGGACTGAAAGAAGGGGCGGGCCAACACAAACACCCTCTTCTTATCTCTTCTCAGTCCCCTGCCTCCTTTTTCTCTCCCTCTCTTTTTTTGTGTGTTTTCCTGCTGACACAGCTGCAAGTCAGTCAGGTTAGACTCCCACTCGCCTCATCTGTATGTGGGTGCGTGTTTGTCCAAGTGATAGAGACTGAAGAGTTAGGGTTTGCGAGAAAGGCATGGACAAATAATTCAAACGAAGCACATTATTGTGATCCATGAAGCAACTTTCCATGGGGTTTCCACAAATTAAACACGTGTATCCTTTCAAGGAAACATTTCCTGCTGATTAATAGACATTGTTTGTACTCAGGTTATTGTCCTGAGAATCAAAAGATAACAAAACTCCTGCTGCCTGAAATTCACAAGGAAATGAAGGAAAAGCATAAATTCCTTATTTTCCAGTAATCGTGATTTACAAAATTCCTCTCTTTCACATGCCGTTAGTGCAACAATGAAGTATTTCTCCGATCCACGTGCATCTCCTTTCTGAATCCAGTTACTTTTTCAGGCTAGATCAATGCTCTCATGAGTAAATTTCCACTCGCCATGTCAACAAGTCGAGGATTGAGGTGTCAAGTAGGTAAATAAAGCCTGATACGTAATGGATACTTAGGACCTTTGGTTTGTGTGTTCTGGGTTGTGTCACTCATTCTCCGAAATGAGGTTGTCTTACTCCAATGAGACAAACCCAGAGAGCGCTGCTGTTTCCTGTTTATAGCCTCTGTGGGTAATGCTTTGTCTCTGGAGACAGCTCAGAAACCTCCAGCTGATAAAAGGAGCAGAAGGGTTAAGAATAACATGAGGACAAACACATTTGGAGTTGCAATGGTGCTTTTTTGCCACATCTAATCTCTTATTTGAGATATCAGGACACTAATCTTGTTGTTCTATCTGAAACATGGGGCTACTTGTATACCAGAAACTTTTTTTTAGACTTGTGCATCTGTTTTGTAGAGTGTGTCTACCGTATATCTTCCAATGATCTACTTTTAAACGCCGGTTTCTTATTAGCGCTGGGTTTGAAAACACGTCGCGCAAATAGATGCCGGTCTCCAATAGTAGCCGGGCAACCTTCGACCCGGAAGTCCCTCTGCGCTGTCTTCTTCTTCTCCTTTTTAAATTTTATTGGCGGTTGGCAAACAACTGAATGGTGCATTACCACCACCAACTGAAAGTGAATGTGTGAGTGGAACGTCACTCCAAAAAAAAAAAAAACCTCCGCGCTGTCGTCGGTCCTCCCTGTCTTATCACTTGGTCAGCTGTTTCCAATCAGCCGTCATCTACGACCAGCGGCATTTAAGATGAATGCAGCGACCATCGAAGTGGGATTATTACACTGAACTGGAACTGTCGGCTAGCGAAACTGCTAGCTTTTACTTCCTCTTGAGGAGAGTCGGGTGGAGAGAAGTTTCGGGGAGCACCACTCGTGCACTGGGCTACCACAGACACTCAGGAGCAAAGGAGGAGCACAATTGGGAACTGCATTATTTGTGAACTGTTGGAATACGTTTTGGACTACTGTAAGTAAATGCACTGTCTTTTCACCTCAGTCTAAAAACCGCGCCTGGGTCCTCTTTCCCGCTCACTTCCGCGACAATTCCGAGAAGGGAATAAGAGCCGGTCTCCAATAACCGCCGGTCTCTTTTAAACACCGAGCCGGCCAGATAATGTTTTGAATAAACGTCCGGGCTACAATTGGAAGATATACGGTAACTGCTTTTTCACTTATGAGCGCTTTAAACCAAATCACCGTGAGTGGGAAAGGGGGCAACACAAACGTAGGTCAAATCAAGTGTGTTGTTTGTGAACTGGCAACTCACACAGTTACACAAGAAAAATGTGTATAAAGGTTTTAAAAGGCACCAGCATGAAACAAGAAAAGAAAAGATCTTCTGTGGCTTATAATGGAACAGAATTCAACCACCCAAAACTACAGAAGACACAGACCAAAGCAGGCATGTGACCTTTGAAAACAACCTGTGACCAGAAACATTATTTTGAAGCACAAGGATCTCCAACTAAGACCTACAGGCCAGTACAAGCTGCTGAGTTTCCCCATAAAACTGGACAGCCATGGATTTTAGCACACACAGTCCCAGTGGGGACCAAATTCTTACCTCTCCCTGCTCAAAGATTAAAAAAAATAAAAACAAAAATTGTGTTTGCCAGCCAGTTTATATGATGTACCCTTCAACAGCACTATTTGTTGTGATTTAGCTCAGCTGATCTAAATTGCTCTTGCAATTAAGCTAGATGACAGTATTATTAATATCAAATCTGGCATTTCCCTTCCTTAAGAATGGCTTTTTGACTTTGGCCAAATTCTGTTATATGAGATATTTTGGTAGAACCATAGAAATGTTTTTGTGACAGGCAGCTGGCAACAAAGTGCCTAAAGATACAATTTAAATTTGTTCTTTGCCTATTTTATGTGTCTGTTGTGTGTAGACACAGCACTGGTTCATCACGTAAATTAGGTGCCATTTTTATGTATGAATGATTCATTGACCAGTGTTAAGTAGTTTAACAAAAAGAAAAGCATTCCTCTGGAAATAGTCACATATAAACAATGGACAAAAAGTTAGTGAAAAAGCAGCCAATGTCCAAAGATACAAAGACCTTCAGAAAGCCTGGAGAACAGAGGAGTTCACGAACTTCACAAACTCAAGACCATCTCAGAATCAAAAAGCGGCCTAAGGGTACATCTTTCACCATTTTACAATGCAGTCATTCCCCAACTCTCTATGAATGGTACTCATGGCCTTAGATCAATGGTCGTGACAATTTGCATATTAATGATAAAGAAACTGACCTCACAGTTAGTGGGCTAGTTTTAGTCATTGTGCAAATGTACTGTTTTATAAGGCTGGGAAAACCTGCAGTCAGCTGAGACTGAAGACGTCACTTGGATGAGTGACGAAACTTTCACCCACTGAAAACGCTACGTCCACATGAACAAAATCAACTTTTTAGGGTATTGCTCAAGCGCACTTTAGAAACTTACAAGAAAGTATGGCTCCTTGTAAATAATATAAAGAAAGAAGGGGTGGCTCAAGAGTTTTGAAAAGTGCTCTGTTTGCTGTTATGCAAAGCAGAGAAGCAGGTTTAAACTACTATTTGCAACTAACAGTTTAAAGGCTACTATGACTTTATTTTCTTCTGGAATTAAATATATAAATTTTTTAAACTGTGATTACTTTTAATAGTTAGCTGCTGTTTTTTCATATACATCCTGAGAAAAGCTGAACTGTAATCTATACAAGATAATCTTTACAATATACTAAGCCTCTGGTCAAGGACCGGTGTTTTGTTAATTTATCACTGCCCTCAAGCACTGACAAACTTCCCTTTTTGTTAACAATTGTGGGCTGGGCAATGGTCCCTGTAATGCTCACATAAAGAGTGTCAGTGTGTTAGATCTGGCATCAGAAGCAGTTGTGTCCACTTTAATGGAGGCTCCTTGATTTAATGACCATGTGACATTAGGCATAGGAGTACCCTGAGGTTATCCATGGTTGGAGCCAGACTGTGCGTCTGCCAATCTGGCCTTGTTTTCTCCTTTCAGTCTCACCCCTTAATGCTCACATTATGGGTCGGTGTTCTCTCTGCACCCCTCAGGGAAGCTTGGACTGGTCCATGCACTGCTGATTAGGGGTACTAAAGCTTCCTGCAAGAGCTCTAGTAGATCAAAGAGCAGAGTATGGTGGGCAACTCCATCCAACTCCAAAGACCTGGTCTAATCAAAGTTAAATTCAGGATAAACTTCCAAGTTTTACCACGGGCCAATTTCTGTAGACAATGTGATTTTGATTAAGGCTGATGTAACAGGGATAATACATTCTCTTTCAAACTGTACTGAGTTAAAAGCTAAGACCACCTCTTGTGAATGACAGCCGTGAAATTCGGGTGCTCACAGACGGCCAGCATCAGAATGAAATTTGCCAAACAGCACAATCAAAGATCTGCGAGCACGGTGAGATCTTGCAAGGTTGCACGCAGTTTCTGCCAAAAGCCCCACTGGGACACATGAAAAGCTGCCCTCGCTCTACCCACATGTTTGAGTTGAACAAATGAACATGAAACGTTTGTTAGGGTGGGGACACATCTTTAAAGCAACTGTAAATTTGTTTCCCTGGGGCCACAGACTCATTAGTGACAAACCGATATTCTCTCAGTGGAATTGACATCATATAAAAGCTGTAAATTCAGATGGCGTGTTTGATAAATGGCTGTCATTTAAAATCACGATCAACCAATAGAAGACTGCAACATTAAAGAGATCCATATTCACTCCCCTGGCTTTGATCCATGGCTTGTGGTTTCATGGTCATTTGGGCACCGGTTGAATTACAACCAAAGCTTGGTACAGACGCTGGGTGCCTGTTGCTGTCCTCGTCAAAATGACAACTAGCGCTTTGGCACCTGGGTGCAAAGCCTCTGGTCTGGCAGCAAGCTGCTGCGCCCCAACCCTCGTTAACTGGAGCAGCGTTTGGTGAACACATGGCCGATCCAAACAGTTGCAAGCCCTCTCTCATTAAAATTTGAACCTTGTTTAACTATACCACACGTTTCAAATTATATCATTCTGCTTACTGCTCGCTTTTCATATCAAAAACCATTTGAGTATGCAGAGCTCTGCTCCAGCTTATGTGTTAAAGTTTAAATCAAATCCATCAAAGATCTACTTGTGCGAGCCGGATCAGTAACAACCTAGAGACCGGTAATGTGTGCCACATCGTCACAGCTCATGTCCCTACAAGGTACGCCCACTTAGTCTTATGTTTTGGGACAAGATAGGTGTTGACAAGCAGCTTTTTGTCTAAATTCGACCACCTTGATGTTCAAAGGGCCGAGCTGCTCCATGAGGTAAGAGTGAGCCCACGCATGTCACCACAGGCTCAAACCCCTACATGGTAACAGGAGTGTGTCTCCTGTTGAGGAACAAGCACAAAGGTAGGGCAGATGTCCATCCCTAAGAGGACAATAGGGGCTTTTGACAGGGCCACTTGTGGTCTTCAACACCTTTTGCTAAGGGACACATGATGAGACCTCTGTCTTCCTGCTGAATGAGCATAAATCAGAGTGAACTATTGGACCACAGAGAGATAGACAACATCCTGTTTCAGTTGACTTCATCCAAGGGTGAATTACAACAAGAAAAGTTGTTGGAGCATTACTCTCTGTAGGTGAGGCTTTGTTTAGTTTATTCACTGACTGTGGGATTTGGACTCAATCTGCAAACCATCTTTTCCCAGATGACCCCAGCACTCAGTGTAGCTCATTAGCAAGCACGGAGGAGCCATATATCACCAGAAACAGAAATACATATGGAAACCATTTTATTTTAACCTGGTTAATCTGCTGAAGAAGTACAGTCAAGGTGGGAGTGGCCTGTTTGAGATGTCGAACCCACCCTAATGTTCCAAATTGGTGGTGTAGATTTAGCATTAGGACACAGGTTTACAGGTTTGAGCTGCTTTCATTTGAGAAGAAGATTGCATTTGTGCAGACTGAGGTGATTAGCTTCAGCGAAATATGCATCTGTTCTCTGTCAACTGTATGGCAGATTTTTGTTTTCCTTGGGTGGATGGGCAAGCTGTGGATGACATCTTACGTCTGTAATGAAAACCTTTGAATTAAGTTTGATCTGACTGGTTATTACTGGTAAAAATGAGCAAAAATTTGTAAAACGCAATAAAAAAAAACTGCAAATAAAGTCATGTGCAAAAGAAAGGCCAGAAATAAAGTAAAACATTTTCACAGGATTCTATGCATTCCTGTGAAAATAATGTACACCCTCGCTGCTTCTGTAAGAATTAAGACGGTAAATAGCAGCCAGGTGCTGCCGAACAACTGCAGCTGATAAAGTGATCATTGGCAGGTGTCACCACCTCCACAAAAGCAGAATTTCTGGCAGTTTGCTGGTCTGGAAAATGCCACAATCTTCCCAGGAGTGGATGTTCCAGCAAATTCACCCCAACGGTCAGAATGTGCAGTCATCTGTGCAATAAAAAACAAAACAATACGAAAAGTACAATTAGAAAAATACTTAGAAAAGGTAAGCATGGCTTAGGTTTGCAAAATTGCAACTGAACAAATCACAAGAATCATTGAAGTCCTGTGGACAGATGGGCCCTGAGTGGAAAGGTTTGGTCATAATGCACAGTCCTACGTCTAATGAAAACCAAACACACATACCATACCAGCACAAACATTTCATGCCAATTGTCAAAGAACAGTGGTGGAGAGGTGATGATTTGGGCTTGTTTTGCAGCCACAGGACCTGAGCACCTGCATTCATGAAGTCTATGAACTCCTCTGTATACCAAAGTATTCTCGATCATGCAACCGGACAATTGTTCCAAGCGAAAAAAAAAACAGAATCAGGGTGTTGCAGATGCTCACACCTCAACGTGAAAGCACCAACTGTGCTTAAACACAGGCCTACAAACCTCAATGAAGTGAAGCAACACTGTAAAGAAAAGTGGACCACAAAATCTTCCAGAATGATGTGAGACATTAATAAAGTCAAACAGAGAATGATTACCTAAGTTCATGAGTGTACTTAGTTTTCACAAGACTGCACAGAGCCCTGTGAAATACAAATTGGAAGGTGTTCAACTATGTTGCCGGGAAAAATGTATACTCGCTTTTGTATAATTTTGTTGTTGATGATGATAATGACAGTTATTAAAAAGAGGAAATGTGGCAAAATTATTTTGCCACATGAAAATTATTTAGAAACATTACAAAGCTGCTATGTGAACACATTTACTGTAAAGGTGCAACAAATGCAGTAATATTCCTTTGCTATCTAATATCAATTGTATTTGTAGGCTGTAAAAATGCAGATGAAACTATAATGTCTTTGGCTTGGTTTTCCTACCTCGGGGGTTCCTGTTTGGTTATAGTAAATTCAGTATGTTCTCGATGCTGTCATTGAAATTTGACCGATAAGATGCTTCTATATCACATTACCAACACTACATTTATCTCATGGGATTCAGGATAGATGTAGTGTTGGTGTAAATGTTTTATGGATTATAAAGTTTCTGAGGCAAAGTTGCGATTTTGGATTAGAGTGGCACCTTAATGTCAGGAATTATAGGGCTCTTAAACCAGCACACTGTCCTAATTTTCAGTCTTGTTCCAACAAGTACTTCGACTTTTACAGTGTTCAGTATTATTGCAGGTGGCAGCGCTGCCATCCAGCCATGACGGACTCTCCAGCTCTGCAGCTTAAACACTCTGACCCGCATGAAAACCTTAAACCCTTACTTTCCAGTATTTGTTTTCATAGACAGCTTGAATGTGCTAGTTTGAGCTGTTTATGTGGAGACCTTTTGGCTGATTGACCTCTAAGTCTCTCTGCAGCTTTTCATAATGCCACCTCCTTCTGTGGTGCAGCCATTCAACTACAGGAAGGACGTTCTGCCAAAAGCTATGAGTCCCTGAGCCAGCTGGAAATACCAGGAGAATGTCTCCCTATGAGACACAACAAATAATAAGCTTTAATATAAAGGAATATTGCACCCTCTTCATCCCTGGCATTCTCATCATACACTTAAAAATTTCCTACACTTAAAAATTTCCAACACAGTGTTATGACTGCCCTCTTTAGTAAACAATATGATAGAGCTCTGAGCTGTCCACAGACGTGCCAGCAGGTGGCTATGATCCACAACACAGGCCTTCACGGCTTGCCAGGATTCGGCCACGACCCAGACATCAATCAGAGCAACGGCACATTGGAGCTAAAGCAAAACAAGACTTCACGTACTCCAAGCAGCTACAGCTGTGGCACTTGGTCAACAGTTCTGACATGTTTAAGACTTTGTGAACATTGCCCTGCTTTTTCTTTCTTTTCTTTTTTTACACCGCTGTCCGTCTTCTGTTAGCAAGATTGTGAGCACTAAAACAGAACAATGCTTGTGCATGGTATTCCTCCAACCAGATGTAAACTCCAAACAAAAGGCGTCGTAACTGGCAGAGGAGTGGTGGGGAGAGGGGTAAAGGTCAGCACAGAGAGTTAAATAAACACGAGGAGGACACGACAGTCCGAGCATGTTTAGGTTAACCAGCAGGTCTTAAGACAATACACTCATGGGTGGAAGATAGTGATTGCAAGATCTTATAGTGAATAAAATCTGTGTGTGGCTAAAGACGCTCAGCTGAAACTTCTTAAAAAGTTCTTTAGAGGTGAACAGAGCTGTGGAGTCTAGTGATAATCAAGTTCATCACTGTGCAAAACCCCAAAAGAAATGTAGGTTTTGGGAATACACTGGGGATAACTGTCTGTAAGTTAATCACAGCATGCAACATGCACATGTCTGGCCCATGCATATTTTTACATCTTAGACACTTTAAGCCAAATCATCTGCCCTATCTCAGAGCTTTAACCTTGTGCCACTTATTGTTTAACTTAACCTAAAGAATGCAAAGTGCTGCTACATCAGCAGGTACCTCAGACAGATTACCTCTGTCCAAATAGCCACCACATGGCTCACGACGCCCTCATCACCCCCAGAGATGCCACCAAATGGCCCAAGATGGACCTGGACAGGAAGCTGGCCACTGAGCAGCTTCCTCCCTTTGAAGTGTCATTAATCCTCAGTCCCATGTTGTTTATGTGAGAGTGAGCTTGTGCTTCTAAGTTTGCGAGGACCCATTTAACTGTTAAAGTGTTATGTACCCATATGAAAATTAAAAGGCTGGGCTCAATCATGCTTTCAGATGTTCCTTTATTAACCTGCAGGCCATAAAAAGCAGGCTACTTAAATATAAATAAAGACAAACCTGGCAGATTTGTTCTGCACATGTGCCATTTTTAACGCTGAAGTGATGCTGCACACAACCCCAAAACCTCTCACAACTTCACCGTTAATACCTCCTTGATTTTTCATGGGACTTAAGCCAGATAATACGTGCAAGCAGAAGCTCCAAAGAGGGTCCTGAGGAAACGAGTTCAGAGCTGGCTTAAGGAAAGAGGTACATTCAAATAAGAAGACATAAAAAAAACATTTCAGCTGGGCATGACTCTGTCCATCAATCCTTTAAAGTGTGCTACAACAGATACTTCAAGAGTCTTGAGCATTAAAGTTTGTGGTAAAGTTCTTTTATAACCTCTTTCAGGCAGATATATAGGAATTGGCCAAATGCAACCTCTGATTTAAGCGCTCCCAAAAGATAGATTTAGAGTACATTTTCCAGTGTAAACTGAAACGTATTCAGTGTTATTGAGCTTTTTTTTAATTATTAACGAGCCCTTTAGAAGTATTTTAGTCCTTTACAACAATTTTATTGATTTAAGAGGCTTTTTAATATAATTTTTGTTCTTCTGCTTAATATAAAATGGCATAAAATATCACCTCTAAATAAAATCAAATCAAAAATAAAGTTAGGCAGGATAGACATAACCACTGTGATGTTACTAATAGTTTAGTGAAGTGCTGTTGAGGCTCAGTGTTTTGGTCATCACCGTCTCTGTGTTCTGATGATCGAGGGGTGGATTTGATTGAGGAGATGCACCAGTACAGCAAAGAAAATCCTACTTTACCATCTTTTTTTTACTCTGGTGTGGACAATCATTTACAAAATGAACATCATGTTGTATTCACAAAAATGACACCTGCTGAGTGAGCCCATTAGCTAATCAGGCAAGTGTCTACGGAGGTCACAGAGTAAGGGAGCTAAGGGCTGTTTTCTTATAAAGCGCTATAGAGCCAGACATATTTTTTGCTACCACAGGAGTTAACCCTTGTTGACTATTACAAATGATGCAGGTTTAGCCCAATTCTGCATTGGCTTCAGTTTTAAGAAGTTTTATCTTTTACCTACAGACTATAGTGTAATCTCAGTGCTTTCCTATAATCGTTTACTGACCACTCAATGCTTTTAGAGGGTCCCTGACTGCAGCTTCCTCTGTAAAGAACCATTGTACAAACTAGTGTTGGTGCTTTAGTGTAAAGCTTTCTACCCATCGTTACACATTTCACTTGTTTTAAAAGCCTACAGAGACTCTGTCTACCCGAGTTACAACAGTTTTGTTTATTCCCTCATTTGAAATTTATTGAGCATATCAAGAGTCTAAGGAGTTAAACTTCGCCCACAAATCAGCTGATCTCAGTATCAACCCACTTCATGGCTCAGCTTACACAGCCCTACGCAGCATAACAACAAATCTCACGTCTTCACACTATTGAAGCCGTTTTAGCCTACAACTGTTGCACTCTGCAAGCTGGTTTTCGGCCCCCATGCTGCGTCAGAATTAATCAGGCTCAGGTCTGCTGTCACTTGTGCAAAATGTAAATAACTACAGATGAAACTATAAATCCTTTTATGACAGTGGCCTTCGATATAGTAGTCGCATCTGAAGAGTATTTCTATTTCCTCTCATGCAGTAGCTCTTCTAGCTGGATGAGCTTAGCTGAAAATAGGTGGTGACACATCTGGTGCAGCAATCAGGATGCATTAACCTTTGAATCAGAATCAGAAGACTGTTGGCGGGTAGTTCTGGTCGTTGTAGTTCAAATAAAAATGTTAAGTGTTAAAATTGTCCTGAATGAACAATGCTTGAGTACATAATAATGCTGTTTTAAATGAACAATGACTTTAAGAGGAAATGACTTTGAGTATAAATATGACTGAGACACTGTCCAATGAACCTTTGCAGAGACGTGGAGGAGGAGAGACTCTCTCACTTCCACATGGCTCCACCAAACGTCTTCTCAGTTGAAGCCTTACAGCTCCTTTTTGAGCCGGGATGCAACCCTGTTGTCTCAGTCACCCTCTCAGTACGTGATGTTTCACAGCTTTTGCAGGATTATCGCCTTGAGTTAACAGGGTCTTAAATAACTCACTGGCACCAGGAATCGTACTGGGAATTTGCCACCTGCTGCATCGGTCATCCACAACCACACAGCAGCGGAGAGAGTTGGGGTGAATGTACTCCTGGGTGCAAGGATGGCGTCAAACAAGGCTGAGGGTCATGCGCCACCTCGCGCACCATGCTCAACAGGAAGTGTGGCTTCCTTGAGTCGTTGCAGTGAGGGCAGAGGTCAGAGAACAGGATCGGCAGATCGTGTTGCGGCACCCAGATGTGGCAAACAAAAGCCCCAGCTCCAATCTCAAGGTGCCTCAAATGTACTGTGGCTGCCCGTGCAAGCTTAGCTCTGCAGAAACTGGAACTTTCATCTGAAAGTGTCTTTCCTGTATAATACAGATGTTTCTGATCTTGTTTTAAAAGATATAACCTTCTAAGGCTTTGTTAAGCCTGTTGGCTATTTTTACACTTCACATTTGCATATTTTCCTATCTTAAAACATCAATTTAACACTTATCCTGTGAGCTACAGGGAAGCTTCACTGGAAGAGTTT
>VOQK01043267.1:18329-30825 GCA_015052645.1 Benitochromis conjunctus | reverse complement strand
GTAGTTCTCCAAAGTATAGAACTGTAGTTCTCCATCAGTGCATCAACATCTCCTCCTCCTTGCACTGGTGTTTCTAGTACAGACAGAGAGGATTATTCAGGTAATCACTCTGATATGTGGTTTAAAATAAAATAAAAAAATTCAGGCATCTTTTACCAAAAGGTTCTTGTTTTAATTTCTTACAAGAAATAGCCCAGGTTTTAATATTTTCTTCACTACTAGTCCAAATTAGGTTTGCGTGTGGACTAGAGCCTATCCCAATTGTTACAGGGCAAAAGTTGGGCCAATAAACACATCAACACGCACTCAATGGTCATATTATTAGGTACAGTCAATTACATCGCAACAACTCAATGCTTTTAGGCATGTAGACATGGATAACACCATGTCAACGCCTGCTGAATTTCAAACTGAACATCAAAATGGGGAAGAAAGGTGATTTAAGTAACTTTTAATGTGCCATGGATTTTGTTACCAGACTGGCTGATCTACTCTTAGCTGAGAACAGGAACCCAAGGATACACCTCATATGGGGGCCACCAAAACTGGACAACCGAAGATTAGAAAAAGTTGCCTATTTGGATGACTCCTGATTTCTGCTGCAATATTCAGCTGGTAGGGTCAGAATTTGGCGTAAACAGCATGAAAACCTGGATCCAGCCTGTCTTATATCATCAGTTCAGGCTGGTTTGAAATACCCACGTCTCTCCCTTTATGACACCAGTGTACCCATTTTTTAATCGTTACTTCCAGCAGGAGAACATGTCATGTCATAAAGTTCAATGTGATGGTCAATATAGACCAATATATCATGTCAATATAGACCAAAATCCCAGAGGAATGTTTCCTGTATCTTGTTGAATCTATGAAATGAAGAATTACAACAGTTCTGAAGGCAAAAGGGAGTCCAACACTGTACCTAATAAAGTGTCGCTATGAAAATCAATTTAATCATTTATTCATAGACATGATTATCCATGCCTTATTCCATATTTTTATCATCTGTACATATCACAAATTTTGTGATTATTCTTTTGTGTATAATGTCATGTAAACATGTTAAGTATGTCACATAATTGGAGTTAATTTGTAACAAATTCCCTGATGATAAGCAAAAACATGAATGTGAATACTCATCCATTATTTTTAGGCTTTTAGGCTGTATTGCTTATTGATGTGACAAAGTAAGATTTAAGTTTATTGCAGTTTTTTTTCTCCCCAAATGGAAACACAGGATACTGTTTCCATGTGGTAAAAAATATGATCAGAATCAGCATACTTACAGATTTACAGATTCAAGAAATAGCACAATATATAAAAATCACTTAATAATAAATATCAAGGATTGACAGAGGTGATTAGAAATAAATATCAAGAATATTGGCAGCAACATTACTGAGTAGAAAAGCGTGTGTGTGTGTGTGTAACTATTGCAGTGTTTACAGTGTGTTAGATGGAGGAGCTGTACAGGGAGATGGCCACGGGCAGGAACGACACCACTTGTGTCGTTCAGTGGTGCTTTTTGGTAATCTCAGTCTTTCACTGAACGTGCTCCTGTGACTAGCCAGCATGTCATGGAGTGGGTGGGAGGTCTTATCCAACATTGTCTTTATCTTGGACAACATCCGCCTCTCCGCCACCACCCTAAGGGAGTCCAGCTCCATCCCCACAACATTACTAGCCTTGCAGATCAGTTTATTGAGTCTGTTGGCATCTGCGACCCCTTTATTGAGTCTGTTGGGTCGCAGATGCCAACACACTCAATAAACTGATGATAAAGAATTTAACAAATAAAGGAGTGAAGACCTTGCAGTGATGTACGGCAACTGGTTTCTCAATAGATGACCATTATGGGGGTTATCTGCTCTTCTATGCAAAATTTTTCAAGCTTGTCAATAACATTCATGATGAAAATAAACTTAGATGATAAGTACCACCCATTTCATGCACTGCAGATTTGCATTTTTTCAATATAAACAAGTGTTTACAGCTTTTTTTGTAGTTCAAAGTCCTTGGAGAAGTTTGCATGTCCCTTTGAGAACAAATCGTACTAAAAATAAGAAGTAAACAGATTCATGATAAAACTATGAAAGTAAATCAGAGCTACACACATGACATCTTTGACCAGATGTTGATGCTGGTGAACAGGGCGGCAAAGATGTGCGCTAATCAAAGCCGTTTTAATTTTGGACACAAACCATAATTACAGTTGGAAGAATTCATTACATTTAATTAGATTTGAGGTGTAAAGTGATTTTTTTTTAACTTGTCTCTCTTAACTTTACACTTTATTGAGCAAGCTCTAATTTTGTTAATATTTTTGCAAACTGCTGAATGCATACAATTCATTTAGTAGTAAATATCGCTGCATGTTTTTGTAAGCAGGCAGAATCTTTCTAGAAGAGCACGATGAGCAGCGGTTCTGTGGCAAGTTAACAGTCGGCATACATTTACTGATTTCATAAACAGACCCAGCACAGAATACAACACATTGTGGATACCAAACTCTTTGCATCCAAGCAGCACACTGCAACGAGTTCCTTACTGTGAAAACATTTGTGGCCACATCATAATGAGAAAACACCCCAGTCACACAGTCAGATCTATTCCCAGTCATGTGGGAACAAGAAAAGCTGTCAGGACAACAGCTGGCCCTCGCTCCTCATCTGCATCCATGAAAACATTCATCTACACTTCTCCTGCTCTGATATCCGACTCCCACGAGGGAACAGAGTTCGTAACCCAAACGCCACGAACCGGTCGCTTTATTGGTCACTTTATTGCATCCCTGTGGTTTTTGATTACTCTCTTTCACTTTCGGTTCTTGATGTTTTTCACCAAGCAGGGTAAAACATCTCCTGGGACCATATGTTCACAATATGGCCAGTGAAAGGCCCTTCCCTTTTTAAGGTGGCAGCTTTGATGTTTTCCACAGTCAGTGAAACTGGTTTGAGAAAACGTATGTTTAAAAAGACAAATTGTCTGCAGATTCGAAAGCTCTCCTTCATCTTGTTCTCTACCTCCTCTCCCTCCTCACACGACCCTTACCTTCAGGTCAAAACCATGGCTTATAATACATGCTTCCAATCTTTCCATTAAGTGTACTTTGGTAGCGCAGATAAGCTGCTACAGGTCAGTCCTGCAACCTTTTCACTCCAACATGACTTCCGTTATGTAAGTGGCAATAAAAAGATATGTAGTAAATACGTGCTGAAAGTCAGAATTCAATTTAATAGTCATGACTATTAAATACCCAACAGAGCACTTTGCTCTTACTATAGGCTTAGTTGTGGTTTTTAAAGCAGAACTGGAGTTGGGCACTATTCTCTAATTAGGCCTAATACTTTCCTTTCGGATAAGTCTTTGGATCAATTGCCAATTACCAACACTGCCTCTGCAACATAAAACTTTCACTCTGAGTAACATGGCTGCAGACAAAGGAATTGAAAATGAAGGCGTTAGACGACTTTGTGCAGTCCTACATTTGTGCAGCATACACACTAGGCATACACAAAAGCATTGTGCTAATGACAGAAAGTCATATGATGTCTACTCTATTTTATCCTGTCAAATACAGAAATTATGAAAACAAATTATTAGTATGGCTACACAAACAATATCCTACTAACAGCTCAACTAATTAATTTCCTTTCGCTGTTTATTTGTTTAGACAAGAACTTTTCAGCCTCAAGCCAAGGCGAGACCCTTTTTTGTGGCACGGATTCACTTTGAGAACAGCTACAGCACAGACAGGCTGAGTCCAGGCTTAGACTGTAACCTTGAGGCTGTAGTGAGAGAAAAAATAGGCTCATGTCACAGCAGAGGCAGGGGAGCTGCTAAGTAAATCACTGTCTGGTCTTCACGTCTCTTTCTGTACCACTAATTGACTATTTGCTAAACTCAGTTCCCGTTGCCACACCTGTCAACCTTTTTTGTTTTTGCACAATCCAAAATGTAACTTGCAGTAAAAGCGAAGCACATTTTACGTTTTTATTTTTGGAATAACAAGCCTTTGATTTTCCCCCCACAAAAAACGCAAGGATGATACATATTTCCAACCAACAGCTGTTTATTTTGGTCTTGCATGCGGACTGTCAGTTACATATTTCATCATATGACAAGTATTGGGTATCTAAATTAAAGTGTTAGGAAGCTGTCTTTCAGACAATTTGGTTGTGCACATGTGATTGTGACTCCAAATAAAGCATCGCTGCAGACATTTTTTATTGGACGACAAACCAAAAATGTAGCACTGACCACGTTAGCTTTATTTTTCATGTACATAAAGTATGCAGAGATAGCTGCTTAAGTTAGCTTGTGATTAATATGATGTAGGAGCATTTTGTCTGGACTGAAAGCAACTTTTTTTCTGAAGGTTAGGCTTTAAAGTAATGCTAGGTTACTACTGAAGCTAGTAAGAATGAAGCAGCAAAAAATGCTGCGAATCATTTTGAGAGATGAGAATGAATTTTGACATTTGGATTATATTTCTGCGTATTGTCCCTCTCGGCTACATGCGCATAACTCACATCTCCAAATGCGTGCACCCAGAACAAACAACATTAGCAATTTGCTCTCAGCCCGTCATCTGCAGATGAAGAGCGTCTACTGGATGTGCTCTCCAACATCATCAAAGCAAAGCAAAGCACTTGACCTCGCCCTCGTCTTCGCCACAGTTCTGGGGTTAGCCTTTCCTAATTTAACCCCAGTCTGGTTGCGAGGGTGAGGGAAGGCCCATCTCTGTGGCGCCATGTAGGGCAGGACCTCCTCTGAGGATTCAGCCAGTGATATCCCTCAAAACCCACAGAGGATTCCTACCTGATCATCCTCAGTGGGATTTAATTGCAGGATCCATGGAGGAGGGAGGACACCTGTCAATCATGAGCAGCACTGGTGGAGTATCATTGGATTGTAATGCTTGCATGGTAATATTTTGTACGTTACACTGCAATTATATCGCAGTGGGTTTGATTTGTTCAAAACTTTGTTGAGTGGAAATCAGCAAAAGTTTTAAGTATTACTACTTAAAGCATTATTTGCAAGTACAGTAAGAGTATCTCCTTCTTCTATAATAGTGACGATAAATGGTTTAAGTGTAAAATCAAAAACAAGCTGTTGGAAATAATACAAAATATATAAAGCTCACTGTGGTAATTCTGACAGCCATCCAATAGTGCTGATCATAACTGGCAGACGACAAACTGGAAAACAAATTATCAGTAAAGAAATTACATGAGAACTGCCAGTTGACCTGGTGAAGTCTAATCTGATCTAATACAAACTGTTTCCTCTAATTACATTCTTCAGTCCATCGGCATGAGCTCTCATGACTTGTTGCCAAGCTTGTGAAGGACTGTGCACAGAGAGGAATGCAGCGCTGTGACGCGCACACTGCAGAGTATCCGAGTTATGTAAAGATGGTGTCATTACATATTTTTCCCGTCATTTTATTGCTAAGCAGGAAAAGATTAAAGAAAATCTCTGCAACAGTTTATGCTTTTACTGTAGCTAATTTTAGTCATTAACAAGAAATAATAAGAGGATCCTGCCACAAAGTTACAAATTAGTCCTAATCCCGTCTAAATTACATACTGGGTGTGGTGTTCAACTCCAGCTCAAACAAGCAGAGGAAATTACTGGCCTGAAGTGATTTTGCTTTTGTTTTTATACTAACACAGAGGATACGCTGCTTTCTTTTGTGAAGCTTTATGCTCTAAAGTGCTTCAGGCTCAGTGCAGGATTGCGTAAAGCTCTGTAACATCATCAAATGTCAGACGGCAAGAGTAAAGGGCACAGGTGAGCTTCCACTGAAAAGTCTATTGTCTTTGATATGGTGCGTGTATCTGACACCCAGCTTTGGGACTAGGTCATGAACTTTGACAGCCATATCAGTTCCTCCTGGGAAAACAGTGATCCAGGTGTCCAACTGGCCGATTAGTGTGTCACACACACTGGTGTAAAGGTCCTCAAAAGAAGCAGTTTCTCACCATATTAAAAAAAGCTTAGTGGTGCTGAAGTTAAGGATTAAGCCTTTGATTCTTTACAAGTTTTCTCTGTCAGTGAAACACCAAGTACATAGGAACGTTTCACCTCCTTTGGCAAATTTAACGTGGGTAGACTTATAAAACATAAGAGCAAACAAAATACCAGCGCTCACTGATAAATATATATCTTGATGGTTTTTAGAGGAAAACATTTTATTTTGTGCTTTCTTACAAAAAAAGATCAAACACGATTCAAGCATGGCACGATTGAGCTTGAATAGCACGTTGTTTTCTTCCACATTCAAACCTTTGTGCACGCAATATCTGACTGTAAAAGTTGTAACATCCTGAGGCATCTGAAGGAGCACATTCAGCAGAGCCAACCGTTCATTATACACTGAAAACATGGAAACTTTTTGGCTACACAAGCATTGTCTTTTTCACTTTCACTTGCCAGGTTAGCATCACCCTCTCCCCCAAAATTAAATTCAAGATTCAAGCAGATATAGCACGGGTTAGCGCGTGTGAGCTGAACCGGCCTAGAGGTGCACAAGGCGATATTACTGGAGAGATCAGCCAGTTATTCATTTTACTGGTGAGGTCTCTGAACATTCATCATCTCATATGTTGATAATTTTGTTGCATTGTCTTCTTACAAAACATGCTTGCTGTTGCAAAGACCACTAGACCACTAGTGCATGCTCATGCTACAGTATTGTTTGGTTTGATTTTAGTTGTTGTTCAGGACTTGATAGGCAACGTGATGACATCATAATATATGGTGCATAGTAAAGGTTTTGTGGATATAAATAAGATGTTGTTGTCATGAAATCCAAATTATAAAATGTTTTTTAAGGTGTTATATGTGCATGAGTACTATCATTTTAGCCTACTGTAAGGTGGGCAGTTTCTAGGGAACATGATGACTTTATAATATCTGATTTAGATAAGAACCTGCACGGGCCTACAATGTACCTGTGTGCCAGTTTTTATGTTTTCTTGGCAAATAAGCAGGATGGGACTCAAACTTAGTGATAAAAAATATGGCCAAATCTGTGTCAATTAGATGAGATGCAAAGATGAAGAAGCATTTTCTCGGTTTCATAAAATATAACTGGATACAAGATGGCTGAAATAGCTTGATTTAACTGTCCACACAAGCTTGCAACACGCTCCAGTGCTCGTAAATCCCAACTGTCCACAACAGCCTTGTCCCACAATAACTGTACCTCCTGACAGCCTCCATCAACTTCTTATCAAGTGGCACTGTCTCCTTCTCCAGTCCTCCACTCAGACAGCCTGACACCCCAGATTCCCATGTCAGAAATAGAGATGGACCGAAGGAGGACAACGACTCGAGGAGAAGCAAACATGCAAAAGAGTACAAGAATTCCTGTTTCCAGGGGAGGGGGCAAAAGTCTGAGCGGCCAAAGAGAGACGGAGTGGGATTTAATGATATGTTGATGACAGGCTGGAGGGGAGTATGCAATGCTGCTGCAGGAGCGGAGAAAGAGAAGGGTGTAAGATAAGCCATATTGGCTTGTATAGCTGGGAATAGATGTCTGCTCTTTTACACTACGACACAGAGAGTGTCTTCATACCTGCCCTGATCATACATGACGTCAAACAGGGGCAGTGAAAACTCCAGCTGTGCATCAATGTGTAATTTCCGCCGTCTAGTTATGGGTCACTGGTTCCCTGAGGCTCGATTTGCTCGAGCATGGATGAATGATCAGTCTGTGGTGCATGAGGGATATTCCTGATGTGGTGGGGAAACAGGAACCTTTTTTTCTTTTTAAATATATTACCAGCCATACATTCACTCATCCACCTATCCATCCACTCATGTGCACCTGTGACAGAAGCCACTGTGGGGAGGATGATGAAGAAAATGAGAGGGATTTTTAAACGGAAGATTAGTTGCTTACTACTTATTGAGCACTAGATGACAAGTCAGACACTGATAAGTTTATAGTTTCATAGAGACTGAAAATTAAGCAGAACAGCTAGCCACATAGACTGGAACATAACACATGTAAATGTCATTAATTACAATTTTCTTGTTTTTTAATGAGGTTCTGCCTGCATGTGGCCACTAACCACACTCTTTGCCTTCAAAGTAAAAGTGTCATGGTCTATGGGCAGGCAGGCAGGCAAGGACCCAAACGCAGAGGTGAAACTTAAACTCAAAAAGCAGCTTTATTGTTGGACACCAGGAAAACTTAACTAAACTTGAAGACACAAAAATAGACCTGACAGACAGAACAGACAGACAAGTGTGAGAGACACAGACCAAGGAAAACTCAGGGCTTAAATACACAGAGGGATAACGAGGGAAACGAGAACACACGAGGAACACAGCTGACACGAATAACCATAACGAGACAGAGGAAGCAAAACTAAACGTAACACATGACATGAGATGCCTTCAAAGTAAGAGGAGCACAACAACACATGGCACACACAGGCAGGAGACTACCAGAGTAAAACAGGAAGTAAAGGGAACACAGACAGATGCAGACCCACAGGGGAAACATGGATAACATAGCGTGACCAACGTCCTCTTTTTTTGCACTTGCTGACTTGTAAAAGCCTATATGACATTTTTTTAATTCACCATGTTTAAATATGTTAAAGATTTCTTTAAGCAAACAGTATTATTAAAGTTCTTCATGACTGGGCCAAGTGTCCTCTTTTTTTGGAAATCAAAATATGGTCACCCTAGGATAACATGACAGGCAGGGGAACACAGAATGAAACAAGAGGGAAGCAAAACACCACAACTCACAAAGATAATGACAGCCACACAGAGGGCAAAGACACAAGGGGGGGGAACTAAATAATCAAAATCTAAACAGGAACAACCTAGGCACTAGAGAATTAACTTAAGACTACCTAAGAGGACTTAAACATGAAACATAATACAAAATTACACCAAAACACAAGAAAACTCAAACCGCTGAGTCAAATGACCCAGAATCGTGACAAGCTGCACCTTTTAAAATGTGCTAGCTGACAGTGCAGACATGGGAGCATCTTCCGCGCAAACTGCAGCAATCGTTCAATTACCAAAGCAATCACAAGGATGTTTTTGGTGCAGCATCTTCTTTCCAGCTGATTTCACCTGGGGGAGCCACTCGCCTATCAGTTAGGGAATAGCAATGTGCCCATGGTATTACACGAGAAATCTTTATCATTTAAAAAACATGAAAAGTTGTAGTTTAACAGGGGGGATGTTTTCGACTACCTTTTCTTAAAAAAAAAGTGATTTCCTGTGCTTCACACAGGTAGTTAGCATCTCCTGTCTAAACCTTTATTTTTACCTATAGTGGAGTGGCAGTAGTAATAGGGGATTTCCTTATGCTGTTCCCTTAAAGCAGCAATAGATAATTGTTATTTACTGATCCAGCAGATTAATTAATCCCAACTGAACGTCACTTTTGAACCTCCTGTTCAAAATGTTCACTCTTGTTTTACTTTCAGCTGCCTTCACTCTCCTGCTTTGACTTTTTTTCCCCCCTTCTCCAAAAAACTGTCCTCTTTTTCTTTTATCAGTAAGCATTTTTACAGCTGCTTCTATTGTTCCGCCGTCCATCATTTCATCCACCTGGGAATGTTATCAATCTCTCCTGGGAAAATAAAAGCAGCATCCTCTGTTTGGTTTTTTGTCACAGCTTTCCTGGGAGATTTCATATCGAGTGAGAGGCAGAACTGCACAGTGAAAGAAGCAGTGCTGATGGTGTCATTTTTCTATACCGCCAACACTGTGAAACCTTTTTTGTTTTTTCGGTAACAATTTTGAAACACAAAACACAAAGCTTTTGGGGTGTCCTATAATTTAACAACAAATTTATTTGAAGGATGCTGTGACCTTAAATATCCATAACCATTCAAAACCAGATGAGAATTTCTGAGTGCCAAGACTTATTTAAAAAAAAAATGTTAAAGCATATTTTACTATCAAGATATGAGATAAGTTTTACATAGTTTAATATTTTAAACACAAAACATTTTTTTACACACTACATGAGATGACATTTTTGTACCCATTAGCCTCTAAAATTAAGAATTCAAGATGCATTTTTCAGATGCCTTCTTAGTGTCTTGTTGGAGTCTACTGGTTCACACGGTGAGCTGCGTTGTGTGTGTGTGTCTGGTGTGTGTTTGTGAGTGTGTGTTTAGGCTTAGCTGCAGGTCGGGAGCAAAAGCAAAGAACAACAGCCATAACAGCTGTAGAAACAGTAACTTGAGCCCGACAGAAACTTTGTGAAGGGGCAAAGAATCAATTTGCATTCCAGTAACTATACAATACAATATAAAGATATAACACAACCCATCACTTTTACTGCGCGTGTGTGACCGCTACAGCCAGTGACCCGTGGCATCAAGCTGACAAACCGGCGTTCAAAATCAGCATGACTGGTGGATTGTGAGCCTCTTGCATATCGCTCCCTTAAAAATAACTCCACAAACTATAATTTCAGAAGAGAAACCTCGCAGCTGCCGAGTTATATTTTCTGTGCCGTGTGTGGAAATCCCATGGCTCGAGTTCTTCGGGCTCAGCACTCCTCCTGCTAGGTGGCCACTTTTATCTGAAAATAATCAATGGAGCCAACAACTACAAACATGACCCAAGAAAAAAACACACATATTTACTGAAAATGTATTGCCGGCCCTGTAAGCCCAGAGCCCTTGTTCGAAAGTATGAATGAGAGCAGAAAGATCGATCTATTTTCAGACAGGCCTGCCTTTGGAGATCGGTGATCAGATTTCAGCAGAGATACAGATGGATGATGGGTGGCGGGACGTATGCGTGCATGTGTGCGTTTGCGTGTCTGTGCCTGTGTGAGTTTTTACTGGGTCGTGGTGTGGCCGCGGGGGGTGTGGGGGGTTGCTTTGCGGAGAGATTACCCTGTTTGCTGGGAAAAAGAGGGGGCAGGAGGCAGATTTTATTTTTTAAGGGGGTCCCAAATCCATTCCTAAAGAGTCACAAGATTATAAGGCCTAGATTGAGCTAGTAGATTACAGGGACGAGACACCATGTGAACTTCTGTGATGTGAGGTTCTGATGGAGGACTGTGGTTCTGTTAATAATATACCTCCACTCTGCCCCTTCCCCCCCCCCCTTTTAAACACTATAAAAGAAAACTATCCTGTTTTCTTTCATTGTTATAGGTCTTAGGTGGCCGTATAATTTATAACATCTGCATTATGATTTCTTAAAACTTATGTATTTTGATGGCTCATTTATATTTTAAAACCATATTTTATTTATTTATTGTGTGAATGCTTTGAAAGCATTCACACAATTGTTTATTTTTGTTATTTTGTTCTGTTAAACTGTTTCTGAAATGTTTACGAGAATCCCAAAAAGTTCATTTTGCTCATCCTGGACGTTTTTTGGAATCAACTTTCTGGGATTTTCCTACCAGGATGATCGAGCATGCATCAAGACGTTTAGGAGAATAATGAAAGTGCATAGTTTCGTGGGATTAACATCTTGTTTCTGAATGACACACGTTGCTCCACGCTAACCGTTTAAGCAGGTCAGCTTTTTTAAAACATGCAGACATCCACACATTATCACTTGAGGATTATCAAGGCCACTGAAACAGAGGTCATAATAACCCTGCAGAGAGTTGAGTCTAACTTCAGAAAATCAAGTCGCCACCTTATCTATGCAGACACACTGCAAACAGTGGAGATTAACCCTGAAAACTGCTTTGTCTGCCTGTTTGTTTGGTGGATCTCCTCCTTTTAGCTGATAAACCTATCAGGGTGATGTCTGGTGCAAAGTTACAGCTAATCTGTCAAAGTTTTCTCCCTGAAAATGGCCTCTGTGCAGTGATTCTGAAATGTCCACTCACTTAAATATACTAATGGCTATTACTTCGGGGCATTAGTGTAATTTCTGTAAACAAGAAGGACCATTAGGGAGGAGATAAGGAGCCTTGGAGGACGTTTGATATTGTGATCGCTGCTGGGTGCGATTTCATGTTAAATCGACAGGAAATAATGAGCAGTGCTTTAAAAACGCTGCACGCTGCACTTTTGCAAATGAAAATCAAAAAAGAGAAAAGAACCATTGCACGGTTAAGTTAGAGGCGGAGCAGGTTTTGTAAACAAGAAAATAATGGTCACATTCACTCTCGCCAAAGTGCATGGTGTGTATTCCTTTTTCATAAAACAATGGAAAATGAAAACTCTCCCCTAGACTACACTGTATATACAGTAAGTGTTCATGTGCCTCCCTCACATAAGCCACAATTTTGCCTCAAGCAGGTGTGCTGTGGTAAGTTGCTGAAAGAGACCAGTCATTGTTTTTGTGAGAACATCTTTGGTCCCGTAGTTTGGCTTCCAGATGTGCCCGATGTGCCGTGTGTGACTCACCTCGTTTGTTGAGACGCCCGACACAACAGCGTCATACCTGAGCGCTACCAGACATGTCTGTCTGCCTGTGAGGGCTTTCATAAATCCTATGTGTATTTTGGTTTTACAACCCTTTTCATAAT
>VOQK01043265.1:18202-29216 GCA_015052645.1 Benitochromis conjunctus | reverse complement strand
CCCCCCACACACACTCCTTTCCCATCTCGATCTTTGCAAAACGCCTTCACTGTTTCCTAACATTTGCTCCCAGAATCAGCCCTGCGCCCAACTGACAAGCCCCGGGGGCATCTGTGTCATTGTATAAACTTATACTGTGGTATTTAGTAGATATAATGCTGCTGCTGTCATAAATTCACTTAAGCACTAGTCTAATGTAATTTTAACCAAAATGTGGATAAACCAGTGTTTTAATATTCAGCAGGGCCTGAAGCGCTTCTCTAAATGCAGGAATACTAACACTCTTTGAATTGTCTAATTAATCTTCTGGCTCGTGGTATTCCTACATCAGCCAGATTTGTTTGCGTTGCAGTGACTCTGGACAAGTGCCCTGACCCCGACAATGACTGACCATCCGGTTCCCATACCTGCGGCACTCAGCCTGCTCAGCGTGCTCCTGCGATCAACGCTGCGGTAGTCGGCCAGGATGGGCTGACTCAAAGCTTGCTGCCATTTTTACACCAGGCCTAAGGTTTCTAAAGTCCAACGGAGTCACCGTCAGTAGGCTGGAAGAGAGAGAAAGAGAGAGAGAGTAGAATTTTTTTCACCCCCCCCCAAGGCACTTCAGCTATAAATATCAAACTGGCAATTCTTTGATTTACCAATGAAGGCTGCCAAAGGAGGGAGGAGGATGCAGGGTCTTGCTCAGTTCTCGAGCTGCTTTAAATTCATTCACCAATGGGGAAAGAGAGGAACCGAGGGAGGAATAGGGTTGGCTTTGTCATTTATTTTCCATGTAGAGGGATGAAATAACATTAACATCTCTTTCTCTCTGAAGCTCTATAAGTCAAGCACTTATTACTCAAACAGCCGTGGCCACACACGCACGCACACAGACCGTATATAAACAGGCATCGCATTCTTTTTCCTGCCACACATATGCTTGCGTGTTTGTGGTTGTCACAGCCTGGACAGACACTTCGGTTTTAATAAAGCAGAGGCCGTTGAATACTCTGGCAGATCCTGCTGTAATCTCTCCTAAACAGGTGTTGTGATTAGCCTCTGCCGTGAGCAGCATTCTGACACTTGGATAGGCAGGGCCAACCATACACACAACCATCAGCTACCACTCTGGAGACAGATTTAACCAGCGGTGCTTGGCAAGCACACGTCCGCCCTCCAGTACAATGTGCTTTGTTGAAGTTCTGCTCGGAATGAATTTTCCGCAGCTGTGCCAAAAAAATTACATTATTTCTTTACATTATTCTCATTGACTCTTTGCACGCTGATGCAGCAACATATGTGATGGAGTCAGCACTGCAGAGTGCATCTCGATTTATCGGGGACAGCTGATGGATTATTTCTGTGAGCGCACTCGATATATTTAAAGGCTAAAAGGCACGAACTCTTGTGTGCGTGCGGTATTTATTACCAGATTACAATAGGTTTATTTTTCGAGGCTTTTTCGTTTGTGTATTTCTACAAGTGTTTTTTAATGTGCTTTGTTTTTCTGAAGTCCCTTCGTACCAGAAATAGCAATAAAGTGTCACCATTGTGATCATTGTCAAATTACTCGATCATGAGTAAACACAAACAAAAGGATTACATTTTTGGGGGGGAAATGACTCGGTTAGCTTTGCAGTCACAATTATGAATTATATGCATCCTCAGAACATCCGCGCTCAAAGGTTTTGCTAATTAGAGGCAAATGTTGTAAGAGCCTGTTTGTGTTTCACAGTCCTAACATAAAAAGTAGGCTGTTTCAGTTGCATGTATTTACTTCTTATTTGTCAGTATCAGACAAAAAAAACTCTTCTTTTTTTCTCTGTATGCAAGTTCAGTAAAATTCAGCTTCAAAAAGAAATTATTGAACCAGCCTTTTTTATTTAGTAATATTCCTTATTGATATTTGTAATAATGATTCTTCGATTAATACGAAACCAAACAACAAACTTTGACAAACTGAAGCACACGTCTCAGGCGTCAGAGCTGGAGTGCGGTGTTACAGCAGAAACAGAGTAAATAAAAGCTGGTGTTGATGGCAGAGTGGAGAAGAGATATCTTACCTGATTTAATCACTGGGATTTGCTCTGTTAAGAGGAGTGTGACACCGGATTACTAACTCACTAATCTGCTAATCTCATCGTGCATTAATAACTGATAATTTGTTTTTGCTTCACCGAGATTCCCAACACAACTGTAAAAAAAACCTCACAGACATGTTCACAGGAGAGGAATGCATTACACGAGCGTGATGGATTATAATACGTTCTTCAACGCAGCAGCGTGTCCGCGAGCTGTTTTTAATGGGATTTTTGGAAACAAATGTGAGTTTATGACTTCTCTGAGATAATGAAGGTAAACCTGCAGCAGATGGGTGTATTAACTGTTGACTAAAGCAAATACAGCAGTGGGTTCAAAGTTTTGGTGGCTGGGGCAAAAATAACTAAATTACATTGAAATTACACCAAAAAGGCAGAACATCTCATATACAAATTAAGTATGAGTTGTAAATCACGTCTTCACTTAAATGACACGTGCACATTTGCATTCGTAACAGTATTAAATAAAATGATGCTCAATACAAACATACACTTTAACCTGTGAATATTGCATTTAATGGTTTACTTTGAATTTGTTTGACTTTACAAAAATCCCATTTTAAAGTTCACAATTGATCATTTGCAATTGTGCGTATAAAAGGGATTTAAAATTTTATATTTATAAGCATTTAAATATTCCAAAATTAGTCGAACATGAGCAAAAACAAACAGGAAGAGTAAAGCTTTGCTGGCTTTGTAATAATAATAATGAATTATATGCATCCTAAAAACATCCACATTCAAAAGTTTTGCTAATTATATCAAAATCTTTCAAGTTTTGTGTTTAAAAGGGATTCAAAATGTTTATATTTATAAGCATGAAATATTCCAATACTTGAATATATATATTTTTTAAGACTTCAAGTCATATTATTTTAGTCATAAAATGTAAATGAGCAAACGTAAGTGATGCTACACTGATAGATTGATTAAAAAAAAATCAATAGAACATAGTATTGTGATATGTTTCTTGGTGATGTTATGTCAATACTGGGACATCAAAAATGTATATATTTAATTAAATAAACTGAACACAACAAAGATGGCTAGTCTCTTTCAACACCATCCTGAGGTAACGTTAGTCAAGCACACTGACATTAAATTGGATCAGCTGAAAAACCATCCAACACTGGAGCCATTTGGCTTGGCAAAGCTGCCTCCCAATTCAGAGCAGGCTAATGGCTCAGTCACGCAAGTAAAAGTGACCATGTTTGATCGCAAGGCAATTGCACAGGTCGTCTGATAGGAGGAAACCTGCAGTCACTCTCAGAGGTTTGCAAATAATTGCAGCCTGATTTCTAAATACAGACAGATTGCCAAAATGTTGCCATCATTATGAATGAGTGTTTGTCAATGAGCACAACTAGAGGGGATTTGACTCAACCGACTGCCAGCTGGTTGCATTCTAGTTATATTCCTGTAGAACAGAAAGGTTGCTGAGCACCAATGTGATGGTTAAATGTGAATTGCTGTCTGCATTAAAAAGCAACAGATATGTGATTTTCAATGATTTGTCACAGTTAATTGGTGTATTATCACAAACAGTCTGCATGCTATTACCAATTTGACCCCATTCAAGTTGGCAGACTGATACCAGAGAAATAGCAGAGTAAATCCATCTTATCTTATGACAACATTTATTTTAGTGACGGTGCAGTTATGCAATTTGTGCAAAGTATCTTCCTGTTAAAAAGGAGTTTTTCCTTCCCACTAGGTGCTTGCTCATAGGAGATCATGTGATTGTTGGGCTTTTCTCTCTATTATTATTGCAGGGTCTTTACCCCATAATATAAACCACCTTGAGGCAAATAAATATACAAAAAAAATTAAATGATAAATAAATGAATTTTAATTTTTTTTTTTTTTGCAATACTCTGCATATTGCAAAATGTTAAAAATCACAATAATATCATATTGTAACTATTGTGATAATGTCGTATCATGGGGTGTCTGGTGATTCCCATGTCTAATAGACAGAAAGCTTTCTTTGTCCCATAATTTTAGAGAAAAACATTGATGTTTAAACAATCCTCAGTTGGGACTAAGGAACCCATATTGTTTCAATAAAATGTCCCAGACACCAGAGCAGCTTGAATCCTTTATATAAGCCAGGATAGATCCAGAATTTCATGTTGTTCTGACTCTAGCATCCAAATGTTGCAGCAGAAGTTGAAGCTCATCAGACCACACAACATTTTGATGTTTTTCAATCTTCTCTTGTCCAGTTTTTGTGAGTCTGTGTTTCCTGTTCTTAGCTGAGTGAGTGGAGTAGTACACGGTACGGTCTTTTGCTGTTGTAGCACATCTGCTTCATGTTTCAGTTTGTTGCACATTCAGAGATGCTCTTCTGCATACCTTACTTGTAACAAGTGGATATTTACGTGACAGTTGCCTTCCTATCAGCTCAAAACAGTACGGCTCAACTCAATAAGGTACTTATAATAATATTTTCTCTTTTTCAGGCCATTCTCTATAAATCCTGTTATAATTGCAGTATATGAGCCGTTTCTGAAATAATCCATCTGGCAACAACAACCATGTCACATTCAGTGTCACTAAAAATGGCTTTGTTTCTCATTCTGATGCTTTGTTTGAACTTCAGCAGGCCATCTCGTCTGCATGGCTAAATGCATTGAGTTGCTAATATGTAATCGTCTGATTGGATATTTGTGTTGATGAGTAGTTGAACATGTGTACCTGATACAGTGGCTGGTTAGTGTGTATTTTAAAAGTATTTTAGAAATAACTTTTTCTTCTTCCATAGTCATCAGTGGATGCAGAGCTTTACTTTAACAGTAACATCCTCAGCAGGGTGACCATTTAGGACCGTGTGTTCTGGATAACTCAGGAGTAAAATAACATCAAACCATTTAAGTGTTGGGTCGGAGAAGGAAACGTGTTTTAAGTGTCAGGAGACCCGCCGTATTCCAGGCCCATTTACATTCTGAGGTTTTGCTGTGAGCTTCGTCAATCCGAGGATGTGCTGCTGTCCATTACGTGCTTCTCGTGGTTTTGTGGTGAGACCTAATCTGAGCTAGGCTGTGCTAGCTCAGGGGCTCTGCGCTGTGTTAAATGGTATTCCGTGTTTCCACGGGGAGTGTGAGACTTTTAAATACTACAGTAGATTTAAGCAGCGGGACTTACCTCTTGTTAAATACTAAAGTAGTCTTTGTGAGCACTGGGAACCAATGTCTGCAAGCTAAATGCTATAGTTCTCTGTCAATCCCGGGAATGTAGAAAGCCTGTGCACGGTTGGTGGATGTGGGCTTTGGGACCTGTCTCTGTGTTCTAAAACTGAAGAGCTTTCAGAGCTTAAGGGACCTCTGCTTGTTAGCTATTGAAGGACCTGCTTTACGTCAGTGTTTTTAATGCTGCAGAGGTTGTCGACTGTGATGTCCCTGCTCACAGCTTTCAGGAATACCCACAGACTGATGTTTGATGTAACATGTGTTACTATTATATTCATAAAACTACTCTTTGTAGAGTTCTTGAAGTCACAGCACAGTTCAAACACCAAGAAATCAAAGTACACGTGTAGAATAAAATACCCCCATTATACTGAAGCTATTCTAACACAAGCAGCTCTCTTTGAATGACGTTTTTGGCTGTGATTATTCTGGTTTTGGTCAAGTAAAAAAAAAAAATTCCTTTCCTGGACTACCCGAGGTGTTTGTTTGCAAGTAGATTTCCCGAGCTAATTCTATGTTAGCGCATGGATTTAGAGCAGTGTTTGTTAGCACTCGGGTTTGCAGAACATCTGCTGAGCATTTACAGAGAATTAGATTGCAGCAGAAAATGTGTCTTGTTCGCCAGTGAAGCTCTTTAGTTCAGTTTTAATGTTTGACAGGCCCTCTTTTCATGCCCCTATGTTTCACCCTCCTAACGTACTAACCTGCAGTGTTTAATTGTTCCTAATTGCACTAAGATCTGATATCACAGGAAGCCTAGGACAAAAAAACAAAAAACAAAATCTGTTGTGTACAGCTGTCTCCAAATGTGCTTACTGATGCCGTCCCATAATTTATATACCAAGGTAGTTCTTTTTTTGTGTGTGTCAGTCACCTGTACCTCGGACCACAGGGTACTGAGGGAGTACATTTTCTGCACTATGTAGCCAGTAGACTTTGATGTTCAGTTCACCAGAATAATGTGGGGATTTATTTTAAGCTTTCTACAACTCAACTTTGGGCAGAATCTCATTCTGGGATGAAATAAAGAGAAAAAAGAAAAGAAAAAAAAACCTCTGCCTTTATAGCACTGTCACTGTGGCTGTTTTCTTCTACAAGTGACCCTTGAAGCTGCAGCGAGCTTCACTTTGTTGACACAGATTTTATTTTGCCATGCTAGTTTGTTTGCACTTGGGGGCCATACTTTGTCAGTCTAAGTTAATGTAGCTGCTCTATCCTAACTGACCTGCTGCATTAAATATTAATATAGCACATTGCTGGCCTCATCACCCTCCTCCTCCTTCTCCTCCCCCTCCCCCTCACACCCATCTATTTGTCATCATCCAGGCGCACTGGCTTTTATTCTTTTATTTTCTTCTGCCCCATGTCATGTACTCTCCTTCCAGTCATTTGGTTGTGGTGTCTTAGCATGTGGTTGCTCAGTTCTTGCTTCATCCACCTTCACTAAGGGTAGTTTCAACTCCTCCTCCTCCTCCATCCTCTAGCCCGTATGACTCCATCTCTCAGCCATTTCTAGAAATGTGTCAGTTCATCCGTCATTAGCCTGAATCTGCACCGCTCCCACTACACTTTCATATTTTCTTAATCTGATTCCTGTAAACAAAAATGAATTTTGACATGAAGCACCATGTGTGTGTGAGGGGGAGCGAGAATAAGTGAGATACTGTCTTGGTTTTGATGGTGTATTATTCATCAGTATGCTGGCTCATGAGTAAGGCTGTATTTTAGCCGGTCTTTGTGCACGCGTGCGCATGTGCCGTGCGCATGCACATGGAATGATGTGAAACTGTACGCGAGGTTCACTGTATTTGTTTAATTGATGCACAATGTCATCAGAGAATCTCTAGGTATGTGCGGTTATAATGTGGAGACACATTTGCAGTTTGTGTGTATGTACGCACGTGTTATGTTCATGCATTATTCATAGGTAAGCTTCTTGGTGGACTTGTGTGGTTTGATGAGAAGATGCAGGTCTGTGTCAACGTCTCATATCCTTTATAATTCAGCAACCACCAGCAATTATCATCTTCTCCTTCAGTCTTCCAGAAAGACTTTCACCCCATTCATTCTAAATTTTCCACATGCCCTCCGTCCTTCGCTCTGCCCTCGTCGCTGAGGTAATGAAGGCACACTGCAAAAATCTGTAGCTGAAAAAAGAGATTTGAGAATATGTACTTGTGAAAGATGAATTCATCTGGTCGTGCAGTGAGACTGTTAATGATTATGATTTTTTTTTACACAAGAAGAAATAAGGTAGAAGTGCTGTACTGCAGTTTGCAGATAAAGCATGTGTATGGTAAATGCATTTTGCTTTTTGAGAATATCTATACTAGTCAAAAAAGAAGCACAAGTTTTTGTTTTAAATCGATTTTATAGACTGACACTATCATATATATACATGTGATATATTTACTGTGAGGTACGGCCTCCTCTGGATGCAATGCACGCAGTCACCTGTCTGCCCAAGGACTGCAAAAATGTCCCAGTTTGTTGAAGGAATTGCTCTCCATTCCAGCTTAGTGTAGCCTGAAACTGTGCAATGGTCATTGGTTGTGGTTAACCTTGATGAAAATGTTGACCCAGCATCTCCCAGGCATGCTCAGTAGGAGACATATTTGGACTAAATGCCAGCCAAGGAAGTGTCTGGATATGCTCCTGGCGTTCCTGGCAGTGTTTGGGTGGGCATTGTCCCACTGTAACAGCCACAGGACAGGGTCCTGCTGGATGAGTGGCACAGGTACAATTTGGAGGACCTTATTTCAGTACCTCTGTCCAGTCACATCTCCGCCAACAACAAGAGTGCAGAATGCAGTCAATTGCAGCACGGTTATTCATTTTTGGTGTTCTGAAACCGCTGGTCTGAATGCAGTAAATTGAAGCCATTCTGAGGTGTACAAGTGAGTTCATTTGTATTCGCTAAACAAAGGCCAGTCCTGCCATTTACCAAGCCATTCAACCAGAACCCAACACTGTGAACAGAATATGTTTGGCCTTTTCATAGGATTAAAAAAATGTACCAGGAGATGGCTTTAAGACAAAGATTGAAAACATTTTTCATTTCAGTCGCATTTCTTTTTGACAAGTATACTTAAAGTGTACTTACACGTTTTGATATTGTGTAGTACTCAGAGAAGTACAATAGTGAATATCAGAACTTCCATGTAATAACACAGAAAAGGCAAAAAGACAAAGAATCCTAAATCTAAATGAACAGCACGTTACAGGACACAATAAACAGTCAACATGTCACAGTCTGGGTATTAGGTCGGGACGGTAAGCGGACTTTGACCTTTTCTTTGATCCGTACTCAAAGGGTGCAGTTGCTTTATCCACACCCTGCTGCAGGCACAGGTCAGTGGTGAACAGTTCCACAACACTGGTTCCTTCAAACATCTTTCAAAACATTGTTTTAAAGCAACAAAAACTCGAATACTTAAGTCTTCACGTGAAAGTGCAGTTAGAAAAGTATATGTTCAATAAAAGCTGTAAAGAGTAGTAGTCACAAACATTTGTGTTGGACAAAGTAACAACTAAACAGCTACAAACAGTGAACCTTCAACGACCTAAAGATTAAAGTATCAGACGGTTGGGCTTCTGTCTAAAGTGTAAAGAAAAAGTGTTTTTTTGTTTTTGTTTTCTGATGCTTAGGCAGCACTGTTGCCTTCCTGGTTCTAATCACGAACAGGTGAAGTAGTTTTATTTAATGGATGGGAAGTGGCTGTTAATGAGGAACAGGAGGAAACAAAAACAGGCCCACCAAACAATAATAAGGCCGGAGGTGTCACGGACAGGCACATTTACATTCCAGGTCTCTCATTAAAAAACTCATTAAAATGTGTTCAGAATTTGCAAATTGATGATGATTTATTTGACATAAGCTGCCTTTATAAGTTGAAACTATATGTGTATTGGTATTGGCTGTACTGGTCCTGGGTTTACTTGGTATCAGATTGATACCATAATTTAGAGTATTACACAGCACTTCTGGCGTCCTCCTACATGTTAAGTTAATTGTTGATTTTAAATTGTCTGTATGCGTGAATATGAGAATGGATGTGTCTGTGTCTTACTGCTGTGATAGATTGGAGACCTGTCAAAGGAGTGCCCCGCATTTTAAACCGTGACCACTGCAATAGGCTGCAGCTTCCCTGCAACTCTGAATTTAGTGAGCTATTAAGAAAACGAATGAATGCTTAGCTACAATCTTTAAACTGCAGCGATAATGAATAACTCATCACTAAACCAACAGAACATCCCATTTCGCAAAAAAAAAACAAAAAACAAACAAGTCTTATAAAATGTGTCAGGCTGCTTGGAACATAAATCATCATTCAAGTAAGTACACAAAGAACCGCCTAGACACAAATACTAGAAATGAAAAACACCCGTGGCTTCAGCTTTATCTGTGTAGCAGTTTACAAATATATGTCTGTGTAGGTTCTCAGTCATCCAGGCAGTTAGTAGTCTAAGTTGGTAGTCTAAGGCAGTTTGCAATAATGTTTTGTCATAAATGTTTAAACTGATATGCACAGGTATCCAAGCACAGTTGTGTAATTCAAGCACACACAGTACATTTTTAACACCCCTCAAACAGAAAAGAGCACAAACATTTGTGGTTAAACTACAAAAACAGAACAGAAAAAGATCAACCTGCGAGTCAGGCTAAAAGTCCTCATCAACATCTCGTGTGATGTTTTATTGAATTAGCGCGTGTGGAACGCACGCTCTGTCATGGTCCTGGGTCATTTTACCCAGCGTTTTGAGTTTTCCTGTGTTTTTGTCATTTTGTATTATGATTTATGTTTAAGTTCACTTTGTTATTCTTAGGGCTCATTCTAGAGTGCCTTGGTTATTCTGTTTAGCTTTCGCTTATGAGATTTCCCCTTGTGTCTTTGCCCTCTGTGTCTCCCCCTGGGTGTCTGTGTTTATACAGTGGTGTGAGTCCTTGTGCCTTGTTTCCCCTCCTTGTGTTTTATTCCTTCATGTTTCCTCAGCCCATCATGTCTGTCCTCTGTCTCCCTGTCAGTCTGCATCTCTGTGTACTTCCTGTTTTACTTTGAAAGTCTCCCGGCAGTGTGTGTCATGTTGTGTTTGCTCTTTTCCCCTGTCTCGTTATGGTTATTCGTGTCAGCTGTGCTCCCTGTGTGTTCTTGCTTCCCTCGTTATTCTTCTGTGTATTTATGTCCGTGTCTCCCTCAGTTCTGTGTCGTGTTTTCCTTCATAGCTGTGTGACTTTCATGCATTTGCCTGTGTGAACTATGATTAGAATTTCCCAGTTCCCAGTTATACGTAAAAGTATATATATTAAATAATAATGGATAAATGGATAATAAAAATAATAACACGAATAATTATAAAAATAATATTATAATAAATAATTAGTCCAGCAAAGTGGCAAATAAGGATCTTCGGAAGAGTCTGGCAACTCAGCGCTGCTGAAAAACTGTACTCAAGTGCAAGTGCAATCCGGGGTACACTTGGGTACTCCCAGATCCGGTTCTTTTTGGACCCATGACATACTCATATGTGCCATATTTACCCTATTCTCTTTTTTTCCCTTCTTTTCTGGAACTCTTCCCATGTATGTGGCTTTGTGTGTGTGTGTGTGCGTGTGTGTGTGTGTGTGTGTGTGTGTGTGTGTGTGTGTGTGTGTGTGTGTGTGTGTGTGTGTGTGTGTGTGTGTGTGTGTGTGTGTGTGCTTGATGGGGACCAAAATCAGAAATTTACTATACTGGTGGGGACCAA